>JAOTIZ010000008.1:6414830-6427016 GCA_027123425.1 Erythroxylum panamense | reverse complement strand
GGAGGAATACCTAAAAGTTAAATATCATAATATTGTACTTGTAATGATAATATATAAAGGACAATATTAGATAGCATCATATTGTCCTTATTATAAAAATATTGAAAAATAAAAATTTGTTAAAATTTTGTTTTACATCAAATTTAAATATATTTTAATTATTTATATTTAATTGTTAAAAAAGAGAAAATATATATATAATTAATTATATTATAATATAATATTATTTTAATTAATTATAATATTGTAATATTATTTTAATTAATTAATTATAGTTAATTATAAACAAATAAGAAAAAAAGATGAAGGAATTTCGTTAGAAATTCACTGGTTTCACGAAATCGTCGACCTATCCCGTGTAACTCATTGGTAGTGTTTCATTGAGCTTAGGCTCCGTTCTCTATATATATATATATATAATAGCATGAAAATAAAAAGGAAAATAAAAAGAGAAAAGAAAGTGAATATACAAAGAACCCAGAGGTAGAAAGTGTTACATAATCATAAACTCGAGTGAAGGCTCCAAAAGCCTAAGCCGAAGCCGAAGCCGAAGCCGAAGTCGAATCTAGGGAGTCAAACTAACCACTGGAGATTAAACTGTAAATTCAGAAAGGGTAAAAAAAAGGTACAACGGTGAAACATTGAGAAGAGATGACGGAAGATGTAAACGGCGAGTGTTGTCGCTTAGCCTGCGACGGAGAGAGAAAGAGATAGCGCGTTGGATGTGGCGGGATTCCTATTAGCTGTACGGATGAGTTGTATTGGTGGGACCCACCAAATAAATATAATCCTCGCACTTTTCGCACCCATGCTCCCTTCATCATTACACCATTTTAAATTAAAATTAGTTATTTAATTTTATTACAAATTAGTTAAATTATAAATTAAAAGTAATTTTATATAAAATGCTTCCATGATCATATTGTTTATTAATACAAAATTTTATAATAATTAAGATAAAACTCCGTATTATTAGACTTTTTTTATTTATTATGTATTATTAATGATCTAAATATTATAAGCCTTTTATTAATATTAATTAAATTAAAGTTGTTGTTTAATTTTTAAAATTTTAATTTATTAAGAAATTTAATTAAAATATTTAATTTTTGATTTGATATTTTATATTATATTATTTGAAAAATATTATTTACAAATATATATATATAATATGTAATGTAATGAGGTAAATTTATAAATTAAAAATCTTATAATTTTAATATATAATCGAAATGTGACGGTGGGATTTTTTGTATCCGCTGGCGCGACACGATGTGGTTTGAAGGGGTACGATTGTATGAGTTGAGTGACTTGTATTGAGTTCGTGCAGCAGGAGATTGCTTGGTACTTGATGGGTGATTTGAAATTTACAAAAGGCCCACTACCTTTAAACTATCCGACCCAATTCTGGAAAACGGGTCAAGTACTGGCAATTTCTCAGCCCAAATTTACGCGATATAATCCGATATGATGTTCAAGAATTTGGTACCGTCCGTATCGATTGTTATTGATTAGTACACATAAGACATTGAAACTACCAAATTTACTTCTCCCCTGCTCAAGAAAAATAAAAAAATATCGTATAGTTCTCGAAATATTTTATATATTTAATTATTATTTTAAATTAAAAAATTTTAAATTTTACGTGGACACTTTTTTATTTTTTAATTTAAAAAGACGCGATTTTTTAAGGTAATAATTGAATTTTTAATAAAATTTATCTTGTTCTAGAATAAAAAGTTTAAATTATGTGATTGATTCGAATAAAGAGTGTAATTTAAAATAGAATTAGGGATAACAAAGAGTTAGGACTGTCAATATTTTTAAACTAATTTTCTTAAAATTAAAAGTATAAACGTCTTCTTTTTTAAATAAGACCGAGCCTAACTTGAGCTGATTAGGCATATGTTTATCTGAGGTTTAACTTTTTTAAACAAAACGACATAGTCTTACTTGTAAGAAGTATAATTGAGCCGTTTGAACTTGGATTTGCCATCCTTTAATAGAATCCTAATTTGAATCCAAAAATGGAACCATTTGGTGACATACAATAAAAAAAGAGAGTATATGAGTTTTTTAAAAAAAGGAACATGGCACATGTCAGCTTAATTTGGGTGCTAATAGGAATTATTTGAAAGTGGTAGGTGTAAATGGAATGTGCCTACCCTTTATTTTAGAGGAAATTAAGTAAATGGTCCAATGACTTCAATTGCAATAATTATTAATGTAATTATGACATGTATAAAATAGTCAATAAGAAATTGGCAGTCTTGCACTCTTAGTGTTTGAATTTTGGATTCAAAGTCTTCACAAGGAAGTGTACAAAGAGATCTCAAGCCTCATAATTTCCCCACTTTCATGACAAAACACTAAAGACTTTTTGCTCTATAAGAAAACCTTTTTTTTTTGTTGATGTGGGCACATGCTTATGAACAGATGATGAATGAGTGTAAATGATTTAAGGGAAGAAGTGATTTGGGTATGTGGGCATACTCAAAAAGTGGACACAAAGAGTGATTGAAATTAAATATGATTTGTAAAGAGTAAATTTACATATTATTATATATTCAATAATCAATTCCAAATTTTATTTATATAAAAAAGTGGGGAAATTATGATATTTAGATGAGAAATCCATTTTCAAAAAAGCTTCATAATATATAATAATTAGTTCCAAAATTCACTTATATAAAATTAAAAAAAGAGGGTAATTATGAAGGGTACATGCATTTAGAGGAGGACCCCATTTTCACAAAATCTTCAATTATACATGCTGAGAAGCCAAGCAAAGCTAAAGAGTTGATAAGATAGTATCACACTACTATAGGTAATTACCATACCTAGGGCTCCACTTGTAATCACCACTTCCTTTTTATTGTTCACTCTTTTGTCTTTTTCTACCAAAGCATCCCCTTTCAATGGGAATGCATCAAAATTTGGGTAGGTGTCACATCATAATTAATAATTAAAATAATTAAAAGTTGTTTTTTATAATATATTGAATTCTCTATTTTTCTTAAGTTATTATTCAAGTAAAAAATATGCAAATATCAAAAAATAATATTAACATAACAAATGAGAGGAATTGAATTAGTCCAAATTCAATTAAATTTTTTATTGGAATTCAATGAATTTTGTATTAAAATTATGATTTATTCAAAATTTTATTTGTCAATTCAAATTGGGCCGACCCATTTACCAATTTAAAAAGAGAAATGAGAGGGAAAAGAAAGCCCACGGACCAAAGTGAACAATCCCTATGGGCCCATATCTTCACTGCCCTTTTGGGCTCGTAATAATAGTCTTTATGAAAGTTTGGATATTTCCACTTTCTAACCTTGAAGACGAAACAGTTACTGTTGGATTGAAGTTGGGCTCGTAATAATAGTTTTGTTAATTAAAGATTTGTTGGACTTAACTACCCACCGTTTTTCTTAATTGTTTAGATATTATCCAAAAGGGTCAATATGCAATTTACAACTTTAGTTTAAAAATAAATACCCTAAAGCTATGGTCTTTCCTGAGATTTTGAAAAGCCTACCGGTACGCAGCTTTATCTCTAATTAGTAAAGAAATTATTTTCAAATGATAGAGATAGAAAGAAAAGAAAAAAAAACTTGTTCAAAATGAAAAGAAAAAGAAAAATTTGTTCATTATACTAATCTTAATTTATCCAACTTTTAAATTAAAATAAAAACTAAAGACACTCATATATCTAATCAAGAGAAAAAGACCCTTCATTTTTTTAATTATTATAATTAATTTGCTATATATATATTTTAAGCTAGTCATTTGAAAACATCATCTTTATTAATTGCTATATATATTTTTTATGATCTTTCGTGAAATTTTGAAAAGTTTACTAGTATGCAAATTTATCCTTAATTAGTAGAGAGATTGTTTCCAAATGACTCATTTGCTGAGATAGAACGAAAATAAAAACTTGTTCATTATACTAATCTTAATTTATCCAACTTTTAAATTAAAATAATAACTAAAGACACCCATTCATCTTATCAAAAGAAAAAGAACCCTCATTTATTTTTATTCTTATAATTAATTTGCTATATATATATTTTATGCAAGTCATTAAAAAATAATCCCTTTATTAATCATGATATAGTTGTGTACTACCAGATTTTTTCAGATATTGCATATTTGCGAAAATTTTGCTGGATTGTTATTATTGAAAAGGTGGTTCATCAATACTCTTACGCCTGGATGATTAAACATCAACATTCTCGTACATTATAGTACCTCTATCACGATCTATGATTCATATGCTTAAACAACTTCTGGTAAGAAGCTCTGCTGAACTTCAAGTGCAAGTTCCTCCACACTTAGCTGGCATTCCAGTCCTATCTGCACGCAATAACAACATCAAGCATGTTAGAAATAACAAAAACTACAATTTTAAAAATATTTCTTTGCAATATGTCTATGGACAAGCAGTTGCTTATTTTGTTACGAGTCTTCTTTGTCCTGAGAGCTAACTAGCATAGAACCCATTTCCCTTGATACTGGGAAGTAAACTGATCACTCAAGCATAAGATGTAAGACATGATTCGTGTCCAGATATGTTGTTAGGGCCCAAATTTGAAGGATGTTGTTACAGTCTACAACGACTGGTTATTAATAGTCTATGGCCTACGGTGTATATGCTTGAAAGCAACCCATGGTAGTCACATTCTGTACTTGTGTTACTTCTCAGACAGGTTTTGCTTTCGCAATGAAAATGACATAACAGTTAAACATTGGACTGGAATTCTGTCATGGGGAAGAAGGAGAAGAAGAAGAGGAGGCGGAAGAAGAAGAAAAAGAACAAGAAGAAGACGACATTAAACAGTAATAATCATTAAAATTCACTAATTGTCGATACTATACGCTATATACATCATGTACTTATGTTTGACGAAACTTTTATCGGAAGAAGAAGAAGACATTAAACAGTAATAAATATTACAAATCACTAATCGTCGACACTATAAGCTAAGCCTTGGACTCCA
This sequence comes from Erythroxylum panamense, assembly GCA_027123425.1. NCBI lineage: Eukaryota > Viridiplantae > Streptophyta > Magnoliopsida > Malpighiales > Erythroxylaceae > Erythroxylum > Erythroxylum panamense. Next base: position 6,422,010 of record JAOTIZ010000008.1, on the reverse strand, counting down.
ATCATCATGGCCAAGAAGAAGAAGAAGAAGAAGAAGAAGAAGAAGAAGAAGAAGAAGAAGAAGAAGAAGAAGAAGAAGAAGAAGAATTTTCTTTTTCTTTGTTAAGGTTTCACCAATATTCAGAAGAAAGTAGTTAAAAGAGAGAATCTTTAGCTTTGTTCATTATCTGAATGTAATCAAATTCATTGACTAAAATACAAGTACATCAGAATCAATCGTACAAGGTTTCACCAACATTCAGAAATCAGTTATCATGATTTTCTTATTTGTTTTCTATGTCGATTCATAATTAGAACCTTTCCTTTCCTAAATTCTTATATAAATACTTCTGTTCCAGCTTGTCTGATGGATAGATGTAATGCACTTTATGCTTCAATGAATTGATCGGAGCTTGCATCTGACAAGTTTCATTCTTTATGTGAGCACATGTATGTATGCAAGCTGAAGATAAGAGTTGCCAATATCAGCCTGCAAACCCATGAACATGCTCATGATACTTGATCACCATAAGATCAACAGACTGCAAGTGTTCACTCAACAGTAACAAAAGAAACAAACGCTCATTATCTCTTACCGCATCCATCAGATCCTCTTAGATTCCATTGTTTCAGATTCAGACCCTACTCTTTTCAGCCCATCTTTTAATTCATCAAAAGTCATTGTTCCACTGTTATCTGCGTGTCATTCTGAACAACTCTTTCAAACCAACAGTCTCTGCAGAAAGAATTTCTGCAATGACCTGAACAGATAATAGAAGTCTTTAAATTTAGGTTCTTTGAACTTATGAGAAACCTTTAAATTTAAAGGAATCTAAGCCCATGAGAAATCTTTAAACAAGGCAAACTTTCCCTTGAACTAACTTTTAACCTGAGCTCAGCTGAGCTAGAAAAAAGATGTAAATTACCAAAGCTTGAAGCTGATAAAACTGAATGCAAGTTTGCTCATTCGCGGCCCTATCATTTCTACTCATAATTTCTGCAATGGCTATTAATATAATTGACTTGTTAAATGCTATATATCTACAACCACCTTACACGTAGAGCCATCTTCTTGAGTTTGAACACAAATTCTCCCTTTGCATGGATGAAAAGAAAGTCATCAATTGTATGTAACCTTTTTTTCGATTTTACAAAGAGACTATTTTCGAGGCTCAAACTTATAACCACACGTAAGGTCAAATTTTCAGTAAATTCGGATACATCTCATAGTGGTTATGTTTTATTATAAATTATAAACTTTTTTATAATTACAAAACCTTGTGCATTTATTTACTATGTTTACTGGTTGATTGTTCATGATGTTTCACATTCGTTAGATTACAGACAAAGAACACTTAGTGACAGGGAAGAATGCTCATAAACTTGTAACTCAAATAACTTTGTTTATTTCTGCTAAAAATCTCTCAAACCAATGCTCCTTTCTAAAGTACTTTAGCAAGTTCCTGCTTACACAAAATTTGCAACTCAAATCGATATGTTCTTTACAAAATACCGTCAGTTATCTTCCTTTTCAACTTGGGAAGTCTGGAGAATAGGAAGCTCATGTTTCTCAAGTTCTTCAAGATGAATCATCCGTTTTCTTTTTACGAAAATAAATCTTGTACATCAAGGATATCGGCAAGCACGCCGGCTGCCGTGGTGTCGTTGCCAGCTCCAGCACCTTGTATAACCAAAGGTTGTTCACTGTAACATCGGCTGTATATCTCCAGCTACAATTGTTCAGAAAACATAGTCAAGTGACAGAAACAATTGCATAGCATTGAAGACTTAGACGTGGATTTACAACGATGGTCACAACAGCTTTTAACATTTGCGACTCTTTTTAACCAAAACTACAGTCAAGAAGTGGAGATTTATAACTTCAGTAAAAATTTGAAAGAATTCAACTTTCTAGTCTAAGCCCAATCACCATGTTCCAAATGTATTAACTGCAACATATGTACTCATTTGATGGTATTCCTTTATAGAAAGAAGCTGCCAGTCCCAAGTGATTAATTCTCCCAAAGAACTCAGTGTTGGAGTCAAATCTCTCTTCTGGAGCATTTAAGCTTTTCAACCAACCACATCTCAGATCTAATAATGCTTTTAGTTACTACATGATAACAAAAGACACTCATTCTACTCCCACTGGTGAAATATGACGTTTCAAAATTTTTCAACTTCAGATGGGCCTTTCCCTAACCACAGAACGTGACTTCAAATCACCAAGTAATGGTATGAGCCACAAGTACACAAAACTTCAAACCATCAGTTCCCATATATATGACCATCGTGATCTAAGGAATAATTTAAACTAGAAAGGAATACCTAGAAAGTACTATTTTCTCCAGCTCTTTTCGAGATACAACATTCTAGTCATACCCAGTTCATTTTGCATATCAAATTTTTCCTAAGAAAATTTTTCACTCGGAGATGAAGAGGGGGAATATACAGCATGCTGGATTCACAGTTATGGAGCCCAAGTAATCATAGGACTAAAAATCAGGAATAAAAAATGAAGGTGAAAGTTTGGGTCTTACCACATTATCACTACCTCTCAGTCGTCCCAAAGCAGAATTGTTAGGAAGCTCTTGAATGCCAACTTCACACCTTCAAAGAAAGCAACTTTACAACGTAATATCTCAGATAAAACATGGGATTGGAAGTGAAAGGCTGGGATGAATCTTGACAAGGAGAGTTTTTCATATACTTTAATAAATGGCTTTGACAACATCATGTTATTGTGCATGTAATATAAAGTTTTGTCGCCATTAAACTGAGTACTTTCATGATCTTCCATTTAGTTTCTTGTTCTTCACAAATTCAGACAACCAGAAAGTTCGAGTGGATTGAGTACATGCCTCAGATATGAAATGCCTGCAGGTGTTCACAACAGAGAGTAACAAATAACAGTAAAGAGTACCTTGTTCCCTCAATTACACAAACATAACGCAGAACATTGCCATTCATGGAAGCCTTTTTAACTCTCTCTTGGACATTGTTATCAAGTAACAGAATACCATTATCCAAAAATTCTTCAACAGACATGAAGTCAGGCCCCATTTCTTTTGGGTACAAACTCTCAATCTGTGAAACAAAATAGATAATTACAACGGCAAAATCAAAGATGAACATGGCACTAGGGGTTAGGTGATCATTATGACGCATTAGCAATTCAAGGCTTGGAGAAAGGATGACAATGTAACATTACAGCTTTCATAAAAAGCCAGAAACGGGAAGAAGTTTATTTCAGACTTGACCTTAATGCTATCCATGTCAATATGCCTCCCAAGAAGTCGAGCAAGGATCAAAGCCTGTTTACAATTCAAATTGAATGTGACAGAGTTGCAGAACATGAACCCAAGAGAAAAGTAGTCAAAAGTTTCACCCCCTAATATTCCACTTTGCCTATGATATCTGCATGCACCAGTGTCTTAGTTTGAATATTCAGTTATTTATCAATCTTAACAAAGGAAATTTAAATCAGTAAATTAAATAGTTAATGAATACTTGAATAGCCATGAAGTATTTTTGGCACATCATAACTTTTGAGATTTGAGTAACAGTTATAATGCTTAAAGTTAAAAATTAAAGCGTAAAAAATCATCAACTATTATGTACTATGCAAGAAAATAGGTCAACCTTCCTTCCAACATCCATCCCACTCAGGTCATCCCGTGGATCTGAAGCAATGATATAAACGAAAGATTTGGAGGTAAAGAAACATCTAAAAATGTGACATGGAGTAAGGACAAAGAAGTCAAATAGCAAGTCCCACAAACTATACAAATGTTGAAATACTCATCTAAAAACCAAGAAAGAAATCATCGTATTTCTCTTTAAAACACTTGATTATCAAGAAGCCGAAAAGAGAGGAAAATCTACAAAATTGCACCGAGAAAATATTTTTGTAACTAAATCAACTTTCTACTTAGCATAGACAGATGTTCTAGCAAACAAAAAAAAAGTAATCCAACGTTCTCTATGAAAAATTATTGGCCTATGCTCAATGGCGCATCATTGTCAGTCTTGTGAAAAGTATTCGTTAATTTTCAACATAACAAGATACTATATACAATGTAAATAAGTGGAACTCTACAACAAGAAAGGTCAAAATAATTTTAATGTTTATTATTATGTAAAATACCACTTTGAGGACTCGACAAGCAGTTAACCTTTCTTTTACCGCCATTCACATACATATTCATTATTGATACTCCAATAATCAATAATGAAAGGATGCAAAATAAAATTTTGGCTAGCTTACATTTTGACATTGTGCTTGAAATCAAAATCCTTTTTTTTAATTCTTATTACACTCTTTGAACATTAATAAGTTGAAGGAAGATGATTCAAATCTGCCACTCGAAGAAATGACTGAAAAAATCCACTAGCTGTCAAATAACAAGTTTTGAATTGTATTTCAAAGAGGGCTAAGGGATCCAGGAGTCTTTGTTCTTGTAGAAGTAACAGCACAGTTTTCAATTCCCTAACTAAGCAACTTGTTACTGGTGTCTTTGTTCTTGTAGAAGTAACAGCACAGTTTTCAATTCCCTAACTAAGCAACTTGTTACTGGTGTCTGGAAAAGGCATACTTAAATCTGAGAATGATTAACATCAGAAGAAGAAAACAACACAAAACATCTAGGACACTCGCCAGCTTAACCTTGACATTGAAGAAGTTTGTGAATAAAAATATTAATAGCCGGAAATCTAGGGAAAATATAAAACCAAGGAAAAAGTTGCAGTCAGTTCCCATATACCATACATAATATGAAAATACAAATACAATAAGATAAACCTGTGAAAAGAGGAAACTAGGTGCTAATTTAGAATGCAGAAAAACCTGGTTCTGTAAATCCCAAACTCTTGGCGGCCTTAACAACATCACTCAGTCTCTTCCCTCTTTCAATCTCACTCATAACATACCCCAATGTCCCTGTTAAATATATTTTAAATCAAGAATCTATATAAACCAACAAACTTACAAAATGACAATTGTAAAGTAGCATGAAGGCACAGAAAACTGAAAAGAATACAATTCAGACAAGATAAAAAGTCTAGCTAAATTTAGTACCACTCAAACTTCCAATTATCCGATGGATAGTGTCTCCAGATGAAAGCATGCGATTTAAGGAAGCTATAACTGGAAGGCCAGCACCAACCTATCAACAACAACTTCCAGTCAGTACCATGATAGCATATCCAAAATTACACCTTCCTACTGAGAATAATAAAAGAAAAATGCATGTACAATCATTCAAGTGCACGTGATGGTAGCAGATTACACTGATATAATTGAAGTTTCATAATGCTTGGCATAAAGCAATACTCTCTGCACCAAAAACCAACTTCACTTACAGTTGATTCGTGCCGAATGTAGCGTGGATATGAAAACAACTTTTCATAATCTTCCTGCAAAATGGCACAAAATGTTCCCTTAGCGAAAACTCACATACAGTGTTGAACTACATCTACCATAAGAATCTTGAATTTAGAACGGATGTAGCTTAGAAAATGGAATAACTGACAGAAATATCATGATGAACATAAGTGCCTCTGGATTGAGAAGATTGAAGTTAAGTTAATGAGCAATGTCAACAATTCAATTCTTACAGATATATATGTATCCAAACAGAAGAGAGAGCAACAAAACAACAGGCAAAGAATCTGATCATCGTAATCCATCATGCGTCTCCTTTTATCAGCTTGTCTTGTTCTCCACTAGAAGGAAAATGAATTTCACTTCTTTTCATAACTTATAATCATGACGAATATAAATTTTCTCATATAATAGTGGCACAATTATCATCTAAGAAATAGAATGTTCTAATGGAAGAGTGTAATCATCATAAGTGGAAGAAAAATAGAGATATATAATATGCCAGAAGATTTTTACTCTTTCACATGATGAAGAAAAATTGAAACATGTACTACAGTTTGTTTACCATTCTAGAAGTAAGAGGCTTCTTGTTTGCTAGAACAATGCAACACCCCAGATCAACCACTTGAGTTATCAGTCCAATAGTCTCAGAGCTAGCAGAGCAATCTACAAAGGCTAAACCTATGGCACAATGAAAAAAAAAAATCAGTTAAAACGGTTTGCGGCAATTGTACCAAACCCATGTAGGAAGTATTTACTCAACTACACAATTGTGGAAGTGCTCAGACCAGGACAGCGGATCTATGTTTCGTCTATGATCTCAAGCAAGTAGATTTTGTTCTTATGTGGGAGTTTTAGACTCTAGTACAAACCAACCTCACCCAAAAGCTTAAGATTTTGAGTTAAATGGTTATTGCCAATATTTCATATGCTTGACTGTTGTAGCGCAAAGCAAATGCTGACAAGCAGAACAAACCTGTTGATTTCCCAACAAGAGCAGCAATCTCCAAAATTGTATTGTTAGATTCCGAGTTTGCATATACTCTGCATTCTCCTTTGTTAATTAGGGAACATAAAGAACCATTGGCATTTAGAACTCATAATTCTCTATTTATATCAACAAATTAAGAGTTATAACTAATGAAACGCAATATAGCAGGAGTCACCAAAATCAGAAAGTGAGGAAAGGGACGAGCCATTGGATTTGAGTCGGCAAAGTTCAGATAAAAATGCATCATCCAATTCACCGGTTAACACATCGGATGTCACAACCAAAGATTTACTGTCACAAACTCCTACAACCCGCAAGTGAACACCCTACCAGAAAGAAAAACCCTTTACGTTAAGAGCTACCCGGCTAAGGAAATGAACAAAGAAAGAGAAAAGGCACAGAAAAAAGATTACATTTTGAAACGGTATAGGAAATAAGAAGAGAAACGTAACCTTTTTAGCATGGAGTGATCGGCAGGAGACAATGTGGTGGAGAAGCTGTCGCCCAACTCCTCCACAGCCCATAAGAAGAAGAGCTATCTTCTTCATGATTACTCGGCCTCTGATCACCGCTTGAGAGCTGTTCACTATGCTCTTCCTCTTCGATTGGTTTTTAGCACAAGCGAATTTTATTTAAATATTTATATTTATATTTATATTTATATTTAAAAATAAAATATTTATTAAAAAAAGAAAAAAGGTCAACGTTCGGTCAGAGTTTCTTTGTTTAGAAAATTAGAAATTATTGGTTTTTGTTATAAAAGATAAGAAATAATATGGTGTACCACTAATTGTAGATGCACCATTTCATAGTTAGTGTACATATGGA
>JAOTIZ010000008.1:6400721-6414730 GCA_027123425.1 Erythroxylum panamense | reverse complement strand
TTATTAGTGAATTCAACTATTTGTTGAGATATGAAAATGTAATTTAAGTATTTAGTTATTTTATGTAATTTTTGAAAAAGAACCAAACAAAATTTTGGATAATTTGGGGTTTACTTGAACAAAATTTTAGGTAATTCAGGCCAGATAAATTCGGATAATAAAATTTCAGATTCGGGCCGAGTAAGATAGAAATTTTTTTGGATAATTCAAGCCGGACTTAAACAGAAAAAATTGAGCCTGAAGAATACTCACCCCTTCAACTTATTGCAATTTTTTAACATCAACAGGGAAGTAAAGTTAGGGTTTCAGAGTTTCACACACTTTCTCTCTGTCCCATCCCAATCCCATCCCATCCCATCCCACGGAAAGACGGAATTTTTAATTAAAAAATTAAATCAAAAATCAAAATTGATCAAAATCCCAGACGAATAGTTCTGTGCTTCACCACACTCTCACCTCTCTGTTCACGCCCAATTCTATCTTCGGCTTTCTTGTACGTAATCCGTCGTTCTTCCTTCGGGACATACCCAGTACCAGGTCCTATCTTTGTCTCCTCCTCTTATCTCCCGCGCTCTTTTCAGGTGCCCCTTGTGGACTTGTACTTGCTGCCCGTTGGATCAATCCTGTGTGTCCTTTTCTCTTCTACTTGATGACCGAGAACTTGTTTTTGCTTTAGTTAAGTGGGTTTTAATTGGTTTTGACTGGTACGCTTTAGTTCTTGCTCGTATGTTGTTTCCTGCAATTGGACATTATTCTTTTATTTAATTGTTTTTGGTGTTCCAGCTTTTACTGTATGTATGTGTGTATATACGTATGTATTCTTGTGTCCATGTTTGCGAACCAGGACGTGTACGAACGTGGACTTTGGAGATTATGGACTGAATTTATTATATATCAAGAGATCATTTTTTCATTTGGGGTCGTCTGTGTTTTAAACCTGAAAATGAGGAGTTAGCTTTGAATTTCTATGCAGATTGCATCGGGATACTGATTTTATAAGGAAGTGACACGGAAGTCTAGCCATGTAGTTGTACCTAAATTTTAGCATTCTATTGTGGGTTGGTATGGATAGTCGTGTGATTGATGAAGAAAACGGGATGGGTCATCGTCCGATGAACTATGATGGAGATGCTGAACCCAATGATGCTGGAGAGACAAATAATGCTGAGCATTCCCTGGCTAACGATGAAGATGGGACTGCTGAGCCCCATGTTGGTATGGAATTTCATTCTGAGGATGCTGCTAAGACTTTCTATGGTGAGTATGCCAAACGTCATGGTTTTAGCTCCAGAGTTGGTCAGTCTACTCGCTCTAAAATTGATGGGTCAAACAGTGCTAGGGAGTTTGTATGTGGCAAAGAGGGCATCAAAAAAAGATCTGGTGAGAGTTGTGATGCCATGTTGAGGATAGAATTAAAGGGTCAAGACAAGTGGGTTGTAACTAAATTTGTCAAGGAGCATAACCATTCTATGGTGAATGCCAGCAAAAGGCATTACCTTCGATCGCGTAGGCATGTTGCAGGTGGCATAAATAGCCTGACTGAGAATTACCAAGGAGGGGGAATTGTTCCAAGTGGTGTAATGTATGTTTCCATGGATGGAAACCATGTATCCACAGAGGCAAATCGAGCCGTTAGGAACAAGAATGCTGCAGCACTGAATTGTACTGTTAGGACCAATTTTCGAAAGAGGAACCTAGGAAGGGACGCTCAAAATCTGCTGGAGTATTTTAAGAAAATGCAGGCTGAGAATCCTGGATTTTTCTATGCAATACAACTGGATGAAGATAATCGCATGGCCAATGTGTTTTGGGCTGATGCTAGGTCAAGAAGTGCTTATACCCATTTTGGGGATGCTGTTACATTTGACACAAATTACATTACAAATGAGTTCAGGGTGCCATTTGCATCATTTACTGGGGTAAACCATCATGGACAAACAATTTTATTTGGCTGTGCAATACTTCTAGATTACTCTGAGGCTTCTTTTATTTGGCTGTTTAAAACATTTCTTACTGCAAAGAATGATCGGCAGCCTGTTTCCATAGTTACTAACCAAGACAGGGCCATTCAGATTGGTGTTTCTCAGGTGTTTCCTGACTCCCAGCACTGTATTAGTAAATGGAATGTTTTAAGGGAAGGCCAGGAAAAGTTGGCTTACGTTTGTCATGCACATCCTAACTTTCAGGCAGAACTATATAATTGTATCAATTTGACTGAAACTATTGAGGAGTTTGAATCATCTTGGGATTCAATTATTGATAAGTTCAATCTGAGGGGACATGATTGGCTTCAATCACTATATGACGCACGGGCACAGTGGGTTCCTGTATACTTTAGAAATTGCTTTTTTGCTGTAATATCCCCTAATCAGGGGTTTGATGGTTCATTTTTCGATGGTTATGTGAACCAACAGACTACATTACCGATGTTCTTTAGACAGTTTGAAAGAGCTTTAGATAACTGGTTTGAAAGGGAGCTTGAAGCAGATTTTGACACGATATGCACCACTCCAGTCTTGAGGACACCATCACCTATGGAAAAACAAGCTGCAGATCTGTATACAAGGAAAATATTTTCAAAATTTCAAGAAGAGCTTGTTGAAACTTTTGTATATACTGCTAACCGGATTGATGGTGATGGAACTATCAGCACATTCAGGGTAGCAAAATTTGAGGATGATCAAAAGGCTTATATAGTGAGTTTAAACTATCCAGAAATGCAGGCAAACTGCAGTTGTCAAATGTTTCAATATTCAGGCATTCTGTGTCGACATGTTTTGACTGTCTTCACTGTTACAAATGTACTTACACTGCCATCCCATTATATCCTCAAAAGATGGACAAGGAATGCAAAAACTGGTACAGGAATAGAAGAACATGGCAATGAATTGCTTGGCCAGGAGTCCCTTACACTGCGTTACAACAATCTATGTCGAGAAGCTATTAAATATGCAGAGGAGGGGGCTATAGCTACAGAGACATATGATGTTGCGATAAGTGCTCTTAGGGATGGAGGGAGAAAAATTGCTGCTATTAAGAAAAATGTTGCCAAAGTTTCACCTCCCAGCTCGCAGATTAGTGGAGTTGGTTATGATGACAGGAGGTCCTCTATATCATCATCAGATACTACCCCATTGTTGTGGCCAAGGCAAGATGAATTTACACGGAGGTTTAATCTGAATGACACTGGTGCTGCCACGCAATCTGTTTCTGATCTGAATCTTCCTCGGATGGCTCCTGTCTCCCTTCAACGAGATGATGGCCCTGCTTCAAATATGGTATTTAAGAGAAACCGTTGCATTAATTTTTTTTTTGGTTATACACTACGGATCTGAAACAATCGTAAAGGATTGACTTGGCATGTTCATTTGGTTGTCATGCATAGGTTGTTCTTCCTTGCCTCAAATCAATGACTTGGGTGATGGAGAATAAGAGTGCTTTACCAGGGAATAGAGTTGCTGTCATCAACCTAAAGGTATGCTTGTAAGTTGTAATGTGAATTGAGAGCTAATAACAAGAATTGCTTGTTCCATGAAATAGTTCCTGTTAGAAAGTTGATTTGGCTGACCAGGAAGTAGGCTTGGCAGTTTTGGCCAATCCCGGCAATGTTGTTCTGGTAGCTGCTAGAGCAAGCTTGGGCCAGGTTCGGGCCACCCTTTGGCCTGTCTTACTGCCAACCCTACCAGAAATTCATTTTGTTTGTAAATAGAGATTTTGTTAATATGTCACTGGAGATGTTCTAACAGCTAATCCAGCAGGAATAACTGAAGCAACTTAAATTAAAGGATTCATGATAAATTTCCACACCCATGATTGACTGGAACAGAAGTGAACATAGCAATAAAAAAGGAAACTGTTAAAGCAGAAGCATTTCCTATAGGGTAGCACCCTACCTGTTGGCCTTCCAAGTACTGCTACCATGAAAAGTCGATGATTCTGTTTCCCACCCAGGGAACAATCATAGAACTTATGTAACACGTTACTTTTGATTTGCTTTTTGTTAATTTAAGCATTTCTAGAATTCTTTACTTTTCTGTAGCTTTAACACATATGAAACTAGTACATTGACCTAAGTGCTTGCATCTCTTTGTTGACCGGTAGCTGCAATTGGTATGAATATGTTATTCTAGCTGTGTTCTAACAACTGACGTGTGAGATTTCTCACTTAAATCTTTATTGAGGGTTCCAGTTGCTAGATTACAGCAAGACTCCATCAGCAGAGTTGGAGGTAAAGTTTCAACTCTCTAAAGTTACTTTGGAGCCCATGTTGAGGTCGATGGCATACATTAGTGAGCAGCTTTCAACTCCAGCCAACAGGGTTGCAGTCATAAACTTGAAGGTCCGTATAATACGTATATCTTTTGGAAACCAAAACTGAACTTGGCATCTCATAGCTATTTGATAATTAGATGTCAGAACTGTTGCAGAGGAACTAATATCTGTTAAGCTTGATGTTTTCCATTGAATAGAAGCTGCGGCTTGTAGTGGGACTGATATGTCTTATATTGACTGCCTGTTTTAGTGAGGGAGTTTTAAAATTATATAATCCAGGTTATTTTGTCCTTTTGTACTACATGGGCCTATATCTAGCTTTATTTGAACATCTTTCAAAGTTTGGACTGGTATCAGGAACTTATGCATACCTTACCTTATGATATTAGCCTAAACCTTTTGCATTTCTGTGTTTATGTTGTGTGCATGACATATAGATTATAGATTCTATTGAGTGATTGTAGCAATTAACCTTCATTTCACTTCTCTTTTGAAATTATTTTCTTGAAAGCATTTAGGATGTTCAGAACTAACAAAAAGGTGTTTACTTGGCACAAGGTAGAAGCTGCACATTTTGGTTGTGATTATCAAATCGAAATTTAGGATATCTAACTTGAATTTGAAGAGCTCTTTTAGGAACTAGGTTAACAGATTTTCAACTTCAGATATTTCCCCATTTAAAAGTATTGTCTATGCTAGGAAAGCAATGAATTGAAGAATGAAAATGAAAAGATTTAGGGGGGAAACATGAAATGCCTGTCTATTATGTGATACTCATGCTTTTCTGGTTTTCCTTCTTTTGTTCTCTTCAATACAGTTTTCGATAGGTTATACTTGACATATGTATCTGCTGAGTGATCTCAAAATAGAGCATGAATGCTTAAATCTCTTTTTTCCTAACATGTGTATGAAGCAGATTGTCTGTGCACTTTGTTTTCTTCTTTCCTTTCAGAGGACATTAGGTGTTTGGATGGCACATTATGATCATAGATGGATTTACATTGATGAAAAAACAATTGAGATTGATTCTTGGTTTTAGTTACAACCTTTTCATGCATTTTGAGTGACTATTTTCCCAACTGCATAGTTTTTTCTTTCAGGGAGGGAATGTACAGTTTCCCTTTTCCTTTGGCTTTAGTCGGTTTAATTCTCAGCTACCGGCTGGAGTTGGTTGACTTTTGTAATTTTGTTGCCTCATTTAATTCATTTTGCTACTCTATTTCTTGGTTTGATGATCCTTTCCAATTGTTTTCAGCTTCAAGATACTGACACAACTTCAGGAGAGTCAGAGGTAAAATTTCAGGTGTCTAGAGATACATTGGGTGCCATGTTAAGATCAATGGCGTACATCCGCGAGCAGCTTTCAAGTCCTGTAAGTGTTATTTTTTTCATATTTGGCAATGTCTTTGGAACTATATTTATTCTCTTAGTTGCTTCAAAAGGCAGATTCTTCCCTATCCTTAAAACTGGGATGAAGCTTGCTTTGCTCATGGCATTAGAATTTTGGGACCAAGAAGATGCAAATTAATCTCTGCGTCATCCTGACCATATGAAATCATTTTTCTGGACAGGCGGATACCCCACCACCAGACCCTCCATCAAAGAAACAGCGGAAATAAAGGATCCATTGTGTTGGCCCCTTGTGCTGTGACCAAGTTGTTGGTAGGCCATTCTGGAATGGACCACTAGGGGTTTGCTTTCTCCTAGTCCCTGGCTATTCTGTGATCAGTTATGTCTCTTCTTCTTTCCCCCATCTTCTTTGCCTTCTTTTCTCTTATCATTTCTTCCTCAAAGTCCCCATGTAAGCTTTGCCCTTCTTTCTGTCATTTTCTGTTTATGTAGCATAATGTACATGTAGGGTGTCAGATTCATAAATTCAAGGCATCACAAAGTTGCATTTCCACAACATAACTTTCCTTTCGTGTAATTTTATATCCTTGTCAATCGTTTCTAGAATAGATCCAATATAAGCTCTTGTTGATACCTACACGGATTTCTTGCTGAGGCGCATGATTGCTTTGCTTTAGAGCATATCAAAGCAAGACGGGGAAAAAAATATTCATAGAATACAGAGCTTGCCGTGCCGCCACAGGTGCTGATTTAGTATGTACTCAGCTGATTGCTGTACGAGTTGCGATCACATGGATGAGGCAATTGATTTGAAATTGAACATGTAAACACTAAAAGATGCAAGGAATACTCTCTACATATTAGTAAAAGGCACTAGAGGTGAGCATTATTGGAACCGGCCTGATTATCCGGCCCGACCCGAATTAATTTGGATAAGCAAATGCTAAATTTTAGATAATTTGGGCCGGTTCGGGTATTGTCCAAATTATTTTCGAGCCGAGATGGGTAACTCCGAAAAAATTCGAACCGGTCCAATTACCCGAATTAGGTTTAAAAGATTTATGAAATATGGTAATTAGAATAATTCAGGTAAATCGAGCCGAAATAATTATGGTAAATCGGGTAAATTGGGCCGGCTAAATAGGTAATTCGGGTAAATCAGGTCGGGTAAATTCGGGTAATTGAAAGTTCAGGTTTAGGCCGGGTAAGGAAAAAAAATTCGGGTAATTCAGGCCGAGCCTTAACAGTAAAAATTGGGCCCGAATGCTCACCCCTAAAAGGCACTACCAAATTGTTCATGGAAACAAATGAGAATATGATATCGATTTACAGATAAAAATGTTGAGCATTTATTTCCATAACACTTGATAAAAGAAAACATCGGCATTAGAAACACTTGGCCACACTAATACAAAACCTGCACTGGTATTGGAGCCGGCAGCGGTACCATTTTCCCAAGGCGCCAACACGTTCACACCCAAGACGGACATATATACAGGGCGATTGTCCACATGTTGGATTACGTAATAAAAGAGATAATACTAGTTGACTCTCAACTCTTGTTCTTCTCCCTGGACGCAAAAAGGAATTGGTAAACATCTAGAAACTCCTGTAGTCAACAACTGTGACCTCATGCTCTGGAGCATCAAGATCTTGATAACTGCATTTAAAAGTTGCAAAATCAGATGGCAATCAAGGCAATAAATTATTAAGTAAATCAATGAACTACACAAACCCAATAAATGTAACACAAAAGCTTTCATGGTATTATTATTATCAAGATATGAACCTCAAGTTCTTGTAATAAGAATATATGTCATTCCAAAGATACCAAGAGCATGTCCCATTATATTGGTTCCACATGTCAGCTCCCGCAAATCAAGCCAGCTTTTTTGGGGTGCCATGCTCGGGTCAGCAAACAACTATGGACCCAATGGAGATGCAGAAGTCACAATAGACTCTGGCAGAAGTGGGTCCCTATTATATGAAAAGATAGCGTATACAAGCACACATGAAGAACTTGAGCTGGAGCTAAACCCAACAGAACTTACCTGCGTAGTCGTCTAGGATCCTGTCTAGAGCCTGACGATAGAAGAACTGGAGCTCCTCCACTTAATGGGGGACCAGCCCTTCCATTTCTACCGCCACCTTCAAATGGCTGATCTCCAAAAATGTGCAGTGCAACTTCAGGTGGAGCAGGAACAAATGGCCCAAGTGGACTGCAGTTACAATGACATGCATTTAGACTCAAAGTTTCATAGTAGCGCCATAATTAGCTATCAGTAGCTGTCTGGAGAAACAAGATTATTACAATTTCAACCTACCCAGCACCAGGAACTGGCATCAATACAGGTGGAGCCATATTAGGAGGCACACCAAAAACATCAACCATTGGTTCACCGTGATTGCCTCCATCAGGAACATCACTGTGCTGGAGATCACCAGACGGGGGGTTTTCCAACCTGTCATATCTTTCACCACCATTTGCTCGGCTATCCCGTTCCCTATGGTTTCGATCATCTTTCAACCGATTGTCTGGACCTAGCTTCCTTCTTAGTGGCTTGTCCCGCTAGGAAGCAAATAATATAAACAAATAAATAATAGATAACAAACATAGAACCAACAAAGTATTATTCCAGCATGCTTGTTGGTAAAGGGAAAATGCAAATTGTTAAATTCAGAATTGAAACAGGGTATAAATTTGAAATTTAGATTTCATGTGGCGATATCTGCCATCGGTGGATTCATTTAAGATGCCATTTTAAGAAAGGCCAAAACATACCAGTGTAGGCTGTTGCATAACAGGTGTGCCACCAGGTGCATTTTCATCTCTGTAATTCAGATTTAACAGCAAAGCACAAATAATGTCGAAGGATAGAGTCGAAAAGGAAACGAAAGAAGTTTAATATATTATAGCACTCACGTCATGTAATTCTGGAAATACAGCTCTTCACGTACTTTGGAAGTCAACTCCATCACAAGGTCAGGATGTTTGAGTTTAAGATGCTTGTTAACAAACTCTGCAGCATGAAAGAGCTTTGTGCAACCCTTGGCTCCACAACCATACTTCCACCCATATTTTTCATCCCTAATTTTGCGGACATAGGGCTCCAGTGCTTCTACAGCGGCAGCATCTATCTTCTCCTTAGCAGTCATTACTTCCAAAGGGTCTTGACCCTTTAACCTCTCTTGCCAACGGGAGTCAAGTTTCTTTTCCCACTCACTGCCACCATTCTTTACATCAGAACTCCTTCCCTCCCCTCTCACATGTCTAAGACCCTTTGCCTCATTTGTTTCAATCATCCCATAATAATCCAAGCCATGAACACGCCATAGATAAGTGATAAGAGTATCCAGCAGTTCAACACCCTCAAGACCTTTGACCGAGTTTAAGCCTCGTACAATGATAACAGGCCCAGTGGAGCTGCCATGTGATTTCTCTCTACTCATCTTGTCATTCTCAGGTCCACCTAAAATATTGTCATTGATTCCTTTTTCAGAGTCAAGTTTGAATACAAGGGCCTGTGCTTGTTCGATGTCAACTTGGATTCTTCTGGGTTCTGAGCTTATGGGATGAGCTTTAGGAGCAGTTGAAAGCAGATCAGTTTCTTTAGCAGGTGCACGGCCATGTCGTCTTCTCTTGCCACTAGCATCCACTTCATCGTCAGAATTTGCGTCACTAGTCTGCCCTGATTTATTTGGAGATAGGGCATTGAGACCTGGGCCTCTGGAATTATGAAAGAGGTCATGTGTTAGAAAAACCAAAACATGACATGCATGTTGTCATACATACAAGTCCGGGAAAGGAATCTCACAAGTCCAGTGTCCCACTTTGCAAATCAAGCAAAAAGTCCTTTGCAACTTTCCTTGCCAGTTCATTCCACCTGCAAGGAATTCAAAATTAGTTCAAAGGTGAAAAAATAATTAAAAGTTTCCAACACAAGGAAATGATTCGCATAAGACAGCCAATCTATCGCAGATCTGCAAAGAGAAGATTTGATTCAGAAAATTGCTTCAGGTTAATTATAAGTTCCACACATTACACTTGAATATAGTAGGTCATGCCTACCTTTCTATGACTGCAAGCAAATTTGTTGGATGATATTTGTCCCTTAACCTACAAAGGCCACGAGGACACATCAGACCAAAAAAGTGAAGAACTTAAAAGCAAGTAGATATTCGTTAAGAAAAGAGAAATACCATTCCTCATCTTTATGAGCCTCGAAAAAACCCCTTTTCTGTGTTGAGATGTACTCTGACCTATATTCTTGATATCTTCATAAGAAAAAAAAACATGTTATAAAGTAAATATTGGACTCGTGATTCAATTTTAGACCAAGCATTACTTCCTCCAATCTATACCTGCGCTCAGCTTCTGCTGGCAGTATATCATCTTCAAGCTCCTGAATGAACTGCTTATATGACATCAAGCCTTCCCTGCAAAAGATTCTTGTACATAAAAGATCAAGGGTGCAGATCAACTATAACAACACACAGCGTCTGAAAAGGAATTTGCAGCAAACTTAGTCAGGCATGTAGAAAAATTGAATGTTCTGATTCACAATTGACTAAAATAGAAATAATACCAGGATTAATCCATATCAAAAGTTTTCTGACAGAAAACACTGAAAACCTCAATGTTCACATATCGACAGAAAACAAACAAAAAATGTGCACAGACCAAGCCTAAGAATCAGTATGTTAAAGAAGAAAATTACTATAAAGAGCTTGATGCAACTACAAATCGATTAAGATGTATAATGAAGTCCACAAGGTCTCAAATCAGAAATTAAAAATCCTTCAGGTAATAAAATGCTTCCATAATACAATGCAACTACGAATTAATCAAGATGAGTCAACAAGGCTTCAATTTAGAAATTTAATTTTGGCTGCCTAGAAAACAAAAGGCTCCCATGATACAATGCAAAATCAAGGCAGACGCCTTCAAATTCTCAAGACCATGAACATGACAATACTAACCTTTGGTTGCTTCCTATGCCGGAAACATCACCATAACTACCACGTCCTGAATCCCAATCTGCACAGTAAAAAATCAGGAGGGGCCCATTTGATCAAATAAAGCAGTAAGTTCAAGTCTATGATCAATGAAATACAAATAGAAAAGAACTGAGCAAATATATATAAGGGAGGAAAAGGAGACCAATGACATCAACCAGTTCAAAGCAATATTGTTAATCTCCTAACCAAAATATATGATGGAAAAAGCCAGTTCAAAGCAATATTATTAATCTCCTAACCAAAATATATGACGGAAAAAGTCTTTGAAATGTCCTCTCTACAGTTAAGAAATGATTTTTATTACACTAAAATATGTTGGCATTAATAAGGATAAAATTCACAATAAAATTAATAACTAGACATCAAATTCCAATGTCATTTCAGACAAAATGAAACTGAAATTGAGAATGGATTCATTCTCAAAGTACCAACAGAGCTTGCCATTAGCTAGGGTCTGATGCTGTATTTAGTGAAAATGTACATCCAACACTTGTACATAAGAGCCATCACATTTCAAGATACATTCAGATATAAATAACACTACCCATAATTAATTTTTAATATAATGATTTTTGGATAGGTGCAAATATCTGTTATAAACTTGCAGCATATATGTAATACTTTGGGTCTAAAGGTGCATGCCCCATGGAAGTCATTATTTGTTGTATTGAAGCACGGTTAACTACTCTGAATTCAAACGCCCATTACAAGATTGAAAAACAAGGATAATAATAATTTTCCATGCAGACTATTTAGATCATTTTAAACGTCAAAATAAAACAAGATACCGTACAAAGCCTCCAAATCAAATACTTTGTCAATATAAACCACAAAAACTTTGTTCTCAATGTTAAAGAGCCACCTTTGATGATCAAGGTCCATCAGCAAGTCATTTTTTATGCAATTAAATATTTGACATGCTACACCGGTAATAGATAACTGCAGTATCTGTTCAAAAAATGTGAATATAACATTCAAACGAGATTCAGCAATCTGGAAAAAATTGAGCACATACCGGCAGGACCACCAGGATATCCACCTGCACGACTAATGTACCGCCCATGAAGCCTTTCTTCACTAAAAGCTGGCCTACCTCCCATCTCACGTTCATATCCACCAACATAATCATACCCAAACCTATCATCAAAGACCACATCCAAAATTTATTCAGGAAACTTTATATGTAAAGGCTCATTGAAGCATGAATCTCATAACTGAAGGGGAAAATAGAAAAGACAACTGTATGGAGAAACAAGTAAAAACATATGCTGGACACAGTTTAGTTGTGTGACATAGGACTTTTGCAAATCAAGAAAAACAATCTTACTTTTGCATTCAAGAAACGTGAATTCAAGGAAAACCTGCCTAAACTGCAATAAGTTAGTTCAGTGAATAATAATATATGGCTAGGTAACTCCACCTGTATAGCCTCGAAAAGCATGCTTAACATGCAAGCAATACTCCTCTCCAATAGAACAAATATATTAAAAAATAGCTTTCCAAGCATGAAAGTTATAATGACAACCAAGCAATAACATCTATTATCTATATTCTGATGGTTTAATCCCAACCACTTTTCATGTCTTACCTGCTCCCACCCAGCCCCAAACAGTTGCATGCAAAAAAGCAATTTCAATTTGAAATCACATTTCAGAGCTTCCACCACAACCTCGATAGATGAATAGCACACAATTATAGCAAAAATTAACCACCAACAGATGCGATTGCTATTCACCTCGGCCAAACTATAAAACATCTCATAAAGTGAATTGCCAAGACGAGCAACAGTACCCTCAACTCAAACTGCAATCATTTCACTTTACTTCCCAGCCATGATTTGGCTTTCTGGCAAGAAGTTTATGAAACCAGAAAAGGTACGCAACTCCGCTGACAAGTTGAACATACAATAAATATGGGAAACAAAGTGATTATTTTTGCTCTCAAATCTATACAAGAGCTCAAATAAGAAAAAGTCTATAAAAAATGAACAGATGAAAAATAGCCACAAATTACTTTTGCATTTCTAAAACTCTACTGGTACTTAAAGTGTATTTGATCCCTTCCAACCAAAATAACATCTAAGGATGCAATCAAGTAATGAGAGCAGGCTCCTAATCATTCAACTGAACACGTTTACGGTTTCATCAGCCTTCAAATACCTAATAGAAGTTTGCAAAATATCAAGGTCCATATGTGGTTTTCCCGGTTATAATAGTTATGGAAATTGTGTCAGTTTTCTTTTCTAGTAAATCTTCCGTAATCATATAATCAAATTCAAACTAAGGAAAGAACCTAAACCCTAGCTGAAATAAGCAGTCAAAGTATTCATCAATCTGACGCTGAACTACCACCTTCTATCTCCAGGTCCAAAGCCACCTGTAGGGCTTCCTCTCCGACCTTCATAGCCTCCGTCTTCTCTCCTCAACCTCTTATACGGTGGAGACCTCCTCGGCGGCGGTGAGTGTCTGCGGTCACGGTAAGGCACTGGAGGAGGGCTCAAGCTGCTCCGCCACTTGTAACCTTTCTCCCTCTCTCTCAGCTGCAAAGGAGAGCGATTCCTATCGTAGTATTCTCCTCCGCGTCGATTGGGCGGTCTATCGAAGTCCCTATTGTCGCGGCGTCGAGGCGGAGGCAGAGCTGGCGGAGGGGAGGAATGGGGGTCGTCACCAGAGGATTTGTCCTTCCGGTCCCGGCCACGGCTATCGACCGGTGAATCGACAGGCATTTTAATGACTTCGGCCATCTTTTGTTTCTCGAATGATTTTGGTCGGCACTCGAAAACAATTAAAAAGGGACCAAACAGAACTTTGTGAGAAAGAGCAGATGAAGGATTCCGAGTAGACTGGTTGGCTTAACTTGTCCCCGAAGTAGTCTGATCGGCTTAACTGGTCCCCGGAGCACGAGTTCGTAAAATTTTAAATTTATAAAAAAAAATTAACATTTTTTTATAAGTTATAAAATAGTCTATTATTATATTTTACTTATACTTTATATTTTTAACTCTATCTTCAAAATTTATAATAATAAATAATAATTATAATTAATATGAAATAATAACAATTTTCAGATATTTCATATATAAATAATAATCACAACTTTTATGAAAAAAAAGACAAACATCATCATATAAATATAAAATTAAAAATAATATAAAGCATTTAAAATATTACAATTTTAATTTTTATTATATAATAAATAAAAATTACATCACAATATTCAATAAAAATAATAAATATCCTTGATTATCAAATTATTACATTTTATAACAAAAATTCGTGATAAGGAAACCAATGTTATGAATACCGTACCGGGCTTGGTACCGGATTGAGCTCTGGAACGGAACTGTATCGGTATCGGTCGGTACCCGG
>JAOTIZ010000008.1:6375414-6398024 GCA_027123425.1 Erythroxylum panamense | reverse complement strand
TATTTAATAAGCAAATGACAAACATAATTCGTACTAAATTCCTTTAATATTCTAACCCCTAATTTGGGGCGTTACAAGATGGTTGGACTATATTTTCAAAGACATCAGCTGGGAATACTTAAGAATGAGCTCAAGTAGTAGTTCTTTAAGGTAATGAGGTTGATTAAAGGGTTCAATTTGTTGTTTTCTTAGTTGTAGTTTTGTGTTTAGTTGAAATTTTAAAAATTTTCATCTTTGGCAGTATAAGAACGCTTTCTAAGCTTGTTTTGAGGTCATACAAGCTGATTTTTTTAACTTACCTAGTTGAACGGGACTATGATGAAGAGGCTAAATATTGTTACTATAACTTGAAAGCACCTAGATGGACTTCATAGACTAATGAAAATCTAGGAATAAGGTTTTATGGTTGTCAACTATTTCCGGTAATTTTGGTACATTTTTATGATGTTTTATATAAATATGTTCATATATTTCCTTATCGAATTGTTGTTTTTTCTTTGATGGTAGAATGAATGTTTGTGGATTTCATGAATGGCATGATCAAATATTTTCTCCAAGAGTAAGACAAATTATTTTAGAGCTGAAAAGTAGAGAGAAGATGTTATACCATCAAACTAATATATTGAAGGTTGAAGTAGTAGAGTTAAGAGAGAATGCAATAGATGTTTTGCAAGCTGAAACGATTGCAGAAAATTTGAAGTTGAAAAATGAGTTAATTGTCATAAGGACTAGTAATGAAACACATTCAGCAAAGTGTTAGAAATTTATGGCTTGTTTAAGATTGTGTTTAGTAGTTTAACTTATGTTCGTTAACCTAAATAATGAAGGCAATATAAACAATAATTGTATGTTTAAGCCTTACCTGGAAATGGTTTTATGTACTAAAATAGTGTCTAAATGTAATTCACCTTACCTGATGTCAGAAAGTGCAATTGTTTGATGTTTTAACATATGGAATTGCTAAATTTGATGTTATAGCATAAACATGTTTGATGTTTTATGTACTAACCTAAACATGTTTGATGTAATAGCCTAAAGATGTTTGATTTTCAACAAGTGGTGAAGAAGATTAGTAACTAAATATGATCTTTAATCAATGGAGATGAAGTATTGGTTACTAGTCAAAAGGAGTTAAAAAAGGCAACAATTGACTACTTATAAAGATGTCATAAGTACTTTAACTTCAAGCAAATGATTAACACAACTGCTAAGTTGTGTTATAAGTAGTCAAATTTTTTACAAGAAGACACAGATGTTTAATAAACCTATGATTCCAATTCCTTGTATTAACAATGGACATGTTGTGTAAATACATTTGAGCTCAGTGAAAGTTTTTTGTGGCATATATAAACAAATGAAGTTTCATCATCTACCATTCACGAACTTCAACAAAAAGGAAAAAACCTAAAAGAAAAGCAATTCACATTGAAATTGGCAATCATTGCATTTATTGATATAATAACATGTAAATGCCAACAAGATCCTTACAATCAATAGATATCCAACCTCTCAATCATTGTTTAGTATACAAATATCACAAAATTGATGGATATAAGATATGTACATTGAAGATGCAGCTTAAGTTTCTTGTTCAATACACAAATATCACAAAATTGTTCTGTTCAATGACAAACACAGTTAAGTTTAAATTTTCTCCTTTCCATTTGAAGATGTAATTTAAGTTTCTTGGCTTGGATTCATATGCCTAATAACAGCTTTATTCCTCTTTATTGATTTCTGCCCAAGGTGCAGTAGTCTCTAACTTCTCCGTCCAAGCTATAGATAAAATGCAAACTTTGTTAAATTGTATCACTTAATTAATTTTTAATAAGAATGCAAATATTTAACACTTACATTTAGCATCTGTAACCCTGTGGTTTTATTTGTGTATATCCCCATCCCTTCCATCCGTTTCTTGAATTTCCTATTTGCTTCTTGTTGAAGAGAAGAGTATGTGACAGGCCTTTTTTCTAAAATTTTCGCTTAAGAATTTGGGCTACATTTATTAGCACTAAACATTCTAATTCTGCTTCCGTCATCTGCAACACCAAAACCAAGCCCTCTTCTCCCTTTGGTTTGCTTTTTGGTGTTGCCTTTTGAAGATGTACAAATATTTTTTATTTTTGAAACACCTCCAAGTGTTGGGAGAATAACTGAGACTATTACATTTGCACTTCCATATACATGAATAGTACTTGATGTGTTAGCAGTGCTTGAAGCAGTTATGGCACCAAAAAATACAGACACAGTAGCAGAGGCAAAGGCAGAAGTAGAGGCATTTACTCTTCCTTTACCTTTCTTTCCCCTTTCAGCATTATTAGATGTAGAGGCACTTATTGGGATGTCAATATAGGTTTGAATTGTGGATATGTTTTATAGGGTTAACTGTGAGTTCATTGTGTTTTGCTACATATGGAAATGAGTTGACTGGTATGGGTGAGGATTTTGAAACTGGGCTAGAACCTACTATTGATAATAGTGAGAATGGAACAAAAAAATCTATTTGATTTCCACTACTTTGGAAAAGAATCTTAGATGTACCATTTAAAAGACAAAATAACTTAGAAATCACCTCTCTGCCCTTCCAAGGACAACCTCTTTTGTTGTGTCCTTATGTATGGTAGTAGTTGTATGTCATGATCATGCCCCTCCTAGACACGTGGTCAACATTTTACTTTTTGGTCACTTTTGTATTCTTTTGAGGCTCATCAATGCCCTTTTTTCGAACTGTTTTTGGCCTACTAGGCCCTTGTTTGAATTCTGGTAGCCTAATAGTTTATTTATTACTAATGGGTCAGTCCTTCATACAATGCATTGATTGAATTGCCTTCCCATATGCTTTGACATATTCAGTCTTTTGTAACCAACTAGAAGTGTACTCTTCAATATTAATCCTCTTGTCTCTAATAGTACATATGACATGTGCACAAGGAATGCCAGAGAGGGTATATCTCCTATAAGAGCATATTTTGTTCTGAAGCCTCACTACATTTTTGTTTTGACCATGATAAATCTTATACCTTCTATCTCCACTGTGATGTATTGAACAATGTTAAGCAATCATGACACTTTTCTCAATTGCTTCTCATATTCTTGGCCCTAAATTTCCTTTCCACTTGGCAGTCTTTTTTGTTTTTGTCACAATTCTTTTCATCATTTCTCTTCTGATGTGCCCAAATAACTATAAAACTGACATTTTTCTTGCATCAACCAGAGTCTTATTGAATGCCTCACATAAGTTATTGTTAACCAACTCAATCATAGAATCTTCCTTATGGAAAGCCTAGCACCATTGTTTAATTGGTGCATAACTCTCAATATCTTCTGTTGTCCTTTCTTTCTTGGCTCTTAGTTTATCTAGATTTTCTTCAAATTTCCTTACTGTGAAGGATTTTACAATTTTCCAAAAGTTCTCCTTCATTTATTCCCCTTTATGCCCTCTTCCATGCCAATTCACATAAACACATCTAGCATAGAACTTGTGCTTAGCATCCGGACACAAATCTGCAATGGCTCTATCAAGTCCCTGCAAGGAAAAACATAACCATTTCAATAGGCATTTTAACACAACTGCATATTTCATAGCAGTTACCCTCAATAAAAGTGAAAACAAGATTGATGTGAAACTTTTACCTTTTATTGGTCAGACATTACAGTCTAACCAATTCCAAAGCCCAAGTGAGGCAAATATGAAAGTCTCATGCATGGTTTTGAATGAGAAAAAGAAGTGAGGAATCCTCTTTTCGACTCTAACTCTCTCACTTTAGTCGTTGCTTTTCTTTCTATTATTTTGAAAGTAGCTGCTTCAGCCACTCGAATTTTTGATATTCCTTTTTATTTTTCATTAAATGAATGGCATCTTCTTCTGAAAATCCTAGCTATTCTGAGCATGATAGTGGGGAATCTCATTGTTATTACTCAAATAAGCATAAAACGTATGCTTACATATCCACCATTTGAGTCTTCAACAATTATTCCAATAATTACATATCCAATCAGTGACACTTGACCTAACTTCAACTATAACTCAAGCAATAGGAAATATCTAATTATTTCCATCTCTTCCTATAGCACATAGAAGTTCACCCTTAGTTTGGGTTTTTAGCCAATATCCATCTAGGCTAAGATAATGACTGCATCCATGCCTAAACCCACATTTAATAGCTTCTAAACATATGTACATTCTTTCAAATACAGGTGGAGATGTTGGAATTAGTGGAGACACTGTCAATGTAACAGTGCTTCCTGGGTTGGTCTACCTAATCACTTCAACATAAGACCAAAGCTTTCCAAACTCCTTTTCAATGTTGATCATAACACTATCAATTATTTTTTTCGTTGCTCTTCTCACCATACTCATGGAGACTTTAACGCTAAAACAATTCTTAACGTAAAATTTGATATCGTCATTCTTAAAAAATGGCTCCCTTTTAAGCTTATCCTTCAACAAATTAGATAAGATGTTGGTGTTCATCCTAATATTTGTATATACCCTATTACAGTGATGAGTGTTCCTGAATATCCTAACTTGAAATGACTGCAGCTTTCTATGAAATGCTTCATATATATACCAAGGGCAGTTCTCTGCCCTACATTTATCTTGGACAACTATGAGCTTATTTTTGGTAAACATGACAGCCCTCTTTGTACTGATAGACAACAAACAAATTGCACGCTTAAATTGCAAATGATTAAGAAAAATCATCCCTACTTCAATGTAAGTCTCAACTGCATTTTCGTCATAAACAGGGTTATTCCTCTTCCACTTAGTAGCATCATCTACCATATCATCTACATCACTATCAAGTTCTCCATATTCATCATTGTCATAATATTCAGACAAAACTACCTCATCTCACCATCTACATCACCTGCATCATCTTTATGTTGTCCATTATCTCTATCATCTTCATTTGGATCATTACCTTCATCTCCTTGCTCTAAATCCTCTTCATCATTTTTATCCTCTTCAACCTACATGTTTGTATCATCTTCATTCCCCATATTTGCATCATTTTCATCCTCCACATTTGACACGTCGTCTAAATTACCTACATTACGTCCAAACCCTACATTGTTAACATCCTTACCATTATCTTCAACTACATTACCCTAATTACCCTTATTATCTTTATCCATAAAACCACCCTCATACCTAACATTATCAGCCACATTAACAAAACATCCCGCATGGTGAAACCTCAGAGTTACCTCATCAAATGTCATTCTGCCAACTAATTGCAAACATATGGTTTAAAGGGTATGTATGAGCAATGCAGTGAATAAATATCTTAGAAGTAGATGTGTATGGTAAAGGAATAAGGATAATGATTGCACAAGAGTGCCACCTAGTAGAATATATTAGCAATCATAAGTTGAAGCATGGCACAATGCATGGAATTTAGTGGCATTTCCTACTAACCTCATATATATATATATATAACTCTTCTAAGAATATAATAAGTTCTATTAATTAAGGTACGTGGCATTGTTTATACCAGTGAATCAAAAAAGGGACTTCTCGTTGTGGCTCCTAGGTTCGTGGATTGTTTCACCGATAAGCTTCATCGGAGCTGCATCACTGGTTTCCAGTCTATATGTCATCCTATGTTTCTAAGAATATTGCAAACTAGTACACAAAACTAACACATCATTTGCATTAACACAAAACTAGAACACATCCTGCTTGAATTTTATACAAACAAAGTTCGTAAGAAAATAAACATTATGGTATGTGGCGTTGTTTATACCTGTAAATCAAGAAAGGGACTTCTCTCTGTGGCTTTAAGGCTCGTGAAATTTTTTATCGACAAGCCTCATCGGAGTTGCATCACCAATTTTCAGCCTATATATCATCCTATGTTTATAAGAATATTGCAAACTAGAAAGGAACTTCTTGCTGTGTCTCCTAGGCTTGTGAAAATTTTCATCTATAAGCCTCATTAGAATTGCATCACTAGTTTCCAACCTATATGCCATCCTAAAGGTTTACTATGCCTCAATGTTTCAAAAAACCCATATTAAATGCAATCCTTGTTTAATTGTTACAAGAACTTTAAGTTACTACAAGATTGTAAAATTAGAACTTTATGTTATCATCAAAGATACTCAGAATATTGCAAACATCAACATAAAAACAATACCTTATTTGCAATTACAAAAAAATTTTCTCACAAATATTCCTACTAGTAAAGCAAAACATATTAAAGATATTAGTTGGACGACTTACTTGAATAAACGGACAACCGCAAACTACAAAGAAGGACATCGAACTATTATGGATGCTTTTCAACACAAAACATAGCTTGCAAAACAAAGGAATTTCATATTTAATATAATAAATTTGTTCTTTATCTTTTCAGTATTAGAAGAAACAAGTATTGCCTATTGGTATAGTTGCAAATTACAATATAGTTCATATTGTATTCATTTGTTGGTAATTAAAATAAACTAGATGTCCACAACAACTGCAAAATGGCATTTTCAAAACTAAACAACTCTTAAATGTCATAAGTTCTATATATGACCACTCCAACAGTCATTTATCTGACTTCAATATCCAACTTCAAATTCCATAACAAACAAATTGAAATTACAACTTCAAATTTCATAATAAGCAATTTCAACTTCAAAATAGCATAATAAACAATTTCACAACTTCAATTTCCAACTTCAAAATCCATAATACGTAATTTCAACTTCAAAGTACCACCATAATAACCGATCTCATAGCTTCATATTGAATAAAAAAACAAATATGTTATGGATTTTTTTTGTAAATGTCAATCTCTTATAACGGAAGCTTGTTTGTTCTTAACACCAATCATATTAAATCCATCTGTTCATCATTCTTCAAGTTAATAGTACTCATATCTAGTATAATATAAACATATTATGCATTTAATTTTTTAAAAAGCAATATTAATAAATAATTATGTGTACGCTTATGCTATTATCCCAAATAAACTATTGTAATCCTAAACACAACTAAAAGAAAGAAAAAAGAAAGCTAAAATTTTAAACTTAAAACACACTAAACATGAAAATCTTATGTACGATCATCTAGATAGTGGATTATAGGACATGCCCATTTCTACGTCATATTTTGTATTTAGCTTGTCTACCTTGTCTATCTTTAAAGCCTTCAAAATTATTTCTGACTAAGTATTCTCCTTATTTCCTGTTGCACTTAATATATAAACTAATTTTAAAGATCATCGCAACAAAATTGAAGGAGGGTGTAAAGTCCATCACAAATCGTACTTAAGGAGCATTCATCCGGGGAAACCCCGAATGTCGTAAAGGTGTAGCATATCTAGGTTGAAAGATAATACATAGAAGACCAAAGTAATGAGTATATCAAACATACTTGGTGATTGCTGGAGAGAATGTGGAAGGTGGATTGGCCAGATGATGTGTAAACCAGGCAAGACAGCCCCTTGAACGAAGACTGGAGTGCGGATTGGACGATGGTGAAGATGCATCAAAGAGGGAAGAAGACGGAGATTGGTGAAGTTTTGAAAATTTAGGGTTTCGTAACTTGTAATTTAATTTAACCGTTCTACGGAAGCTTTTACTTTTTTTAACATGACATTTAAAAATATAGTAACAGTGCCATATTATACATTATAATGACGCATGTGGATATATTCTAATTTTTGTTCAAAAAAGCCTTAAATTGAGCAGATTCGTGAATGTTTAAACCTTCGTTGAATAAGTTATAGGTTTAAGTCTTAAACTGATCAAACTAAAAAACATTAGGTCCAATTTGAGCTCTTAGCCCATATTTTTGTATAAAAGAGCTTTATTTTCTTGATTAATAGATTTATTGGGCCAAAGACAAAAGCCTTGACCCAAAATACTCTTCCATGGGACTTCAGGACCCAATGGACTCAAATTTGATTGGCAAAGGGGATAACCCATCCATAACGTGGACAACACTACAGGCATAGCCAAACAACCTTGGAAAACCCTAACAACCTTATATAAAACGATCCGCTGTCAACAAAGTCCCTAGGTTGGTTGTTGCAGCTGTTGAAACATTTGCTTCTCCGTTTCCGAAGAGCAACCATGGTGGCCACCAAGAAAACGGTATTATATCTCTACGAGTTCCGTTTTACTTCTCCATTTGATTAATGGGTTTGGTGGAAAATTAGCATTTTCATACATTTTTGTGTTGGGAAATTGCAGAAGAAGACTCATGAGAGCATTAACAGTAGGTTGGCTCTTGTCATGAAGAGCGGCAAGTACACTCTGGGATACAAGACCGTCCTCAAAAATCTCAGGAACTCAAAGGGTATTTCTCTTATTCGCTATTCTTTGTGTTGCGCTTGTGTCTACGTGCATATATTTTGGTTGGTGGTATTGGGCGTTGAGAGGTTGAACCCGTGGTGATTTAATTGACTGCAGCTTGTTTCATGTTGATCTATTATGTCCTGATAATCGTGATTTGTTAAGATTGCTGATCATCATTTTCTTCATTCCACATATATAGAATGATACTATTTTGCCTATTTCTAAGGATCAATGTATTCCTTGATACAGATTAAGTGTTAGATTCACTGTGTTTTGCCTCTTGAACCCTTGTTCGCAGAATTTAGGTGTTGTGTCCAATGGGACTTAGAGATTTGAAACCCCATTGTAATCACCAATTTTGAGTCAGCAGCAATTCTTATTTGTGAAAACAAGAATATATGGTGTGATTTGTTATTCTTACTTTTAAATGACTGTTTTGTTGATGTTCTTCTGTCAACTGTTTGATAATGTAGGTTTGAAGCGTTAAACTTTTTATTTCACCCTATATTATAATTCTGTACATGTTGTAAATTGTATGTTTTAAGAGGTCTTTGGAGGGCTTACAATAATTTTCTTACTGAAGATGTGTATATGCTTCTTTATTATTTGGATTACAGTAATCTTTTTGTCAAAAACTTTGAATACTTCATTGCTATTTCTTTTTTTTTTAATCACATAAAAGTTGATCTGTATGTTTCCTTATAGCAAAGTTGATAATTATTTCCAACAACTGTCCACCTCTTCGGAAGTCTGAGATCGAATACTATGCTATGCTGGCAAAGGTTGGAGTCCACCACTACAACGGAAGTAAGTATCCCTATCAATTCCTTTGTATAATCATCTTTGCCGAGTCTGTTCACATATGTAAATTTTCAACTCCATGCTTATTATATCTGGCTTTATTACACATGCACACGTGATTGTCTTACTTGGTGCTGTTTTGATGGGCTTGACTTTGTATTCAGAGTCGAAATTTTGATATGAAAGATTGAGTGTGTTATTTAATTGATATCCTATGATGGGTCATCACAGTCTAATGAGTATTTTCTGCAATTTTTTCGAGCTTAAAATTGTTGTGTTATCATTTCAGACAACATTGATTTGGGTACCGCTTGTGGCAAATACTTCAGAGTATGCTGCCTTGGCGTTATTGACCAAGGTATTTTTTGTGGCTATATTTTTGTATTAGTGTGATTTTCATCTATAGTAGACTTCTTCTTTAATATGATTGTTATCATTCTTTCCTGTTGTGTAGGTGATTCTGACATCATTAAGAGCATGCCTGAACATTGATTTAAGGATTGAACACAAGAATCTGATTGCTAGTTAGTATGTTTTTGGCGAGAACAATTTTGTGGATCATGTTTCAAGTGTTTTTCAATTATGGATATGAAATGGATGCTTCTGTGTATTAGGAAGTTTCTAATATCGACGACCAATTGTCATTTCTTTTATAACTCTCCATTTGTCACTTCTTGTGTAATTTCTCCATTGGTAGAATTGATGTCTTTTCTGTTTCCACGAGAATTTTCTAGTAATCATTGTGTTGCATGAGTTTCTGCAGTTGTGCCATGGCTGAAGGCCTTGGTACTCGGCTAAAAAGCAGTAAATTGGTAATTAAGAAAGCCCGAAGCAATAGAGAGAAAAGAAGAGCAACTGCTCAGCTTTTGCTTAGACAAATTGATGTTATAGTTTTTTCTTTTAATTTGTGAAGAACTATAATACTTAAATCGTAATATCTTAAATAATTATTTAAATTACTTAATTTTATATGTATTTCAAACATTATATGTTGATTATAATGAGTTTTATTTTATAACATTTTAATTTATTATATTATTTGTATGAAATGAGATTATTTAGTGACTAACATTATTTTTTTAACATTTAAAGTTGTTTATATTAAAATGTTGTTATACTTATTAAATTAGCATAAAATAATTATACTTTAATTAGATATATAAATATGGATTATATGTTGAATCTAACCTAATATGCCCTCCATATGCCCTGTGCTTCCATCCATTGTTACAAGAGGTGCTTAGATGGTTGGATACAACTCAAAAATAGTAGGAAAGCAAGAGTAGTAATAGCAGCAGTTGCAACATGAGTAGTAGTATCAGCACCATCAGCAGTAGCAGTAGCACTTTAGAAGATCATTGGGATTGTTCATAAATCATCAGTGGATGAGACTTCTTGTTTTTATATTGAAAGAGAGTTTTACTTTGAAGTTTTTTGAGTTGTTTTACTTCTTTGGCTTCTGCATTTGGAGTTAATGAGAAGGAGGAAATATATTTTGTTATGTATTCTTCCATAAGTGAGCCTGTCAAATTAGGAACAGATTACTTGTTCCCATTGCCCCGTTTCTATCTTGTTTTATGAATATTCATCTATCTAATAAACGAAACCTGCGGAAAATAAATTAATAGATACTTATAAAATAGGACAGAAACGTAGTGACGAGAACAGATGATCTGATCTCCATTTAAACAACCTCTTAAATTAAGTGCATGTTTGGATTAACTTTTAAAGGGTACATGATTTTTTTTTTTACCGCAAAAGTTATTTTAAAGAAAATTTAATGTTTGGTTGTAAAATTTAAAATTACTTTTTTTATAGAAATGATTTTTTTGGAAGTTAAAATATAGTTTTTTGAGAAGCTCAAATTTGAAGTTTTTTTTTAAAAAAAATTTTTAATGTAAAATTTTTTAGCCTATTTTTAGTCTCATTTATCTTTATGTTTTACACATAATTTTCACAATACTTACAAATACATCTTCACGTTTATTTTGAGATTTATATAATATTATTTTACTTTTTTATAGGTTTTAATATTTATTTTGATATTAATTTTATTTATATTATAATTCATATAAAAGATTTGGTTATATAGATATATATTTATGTTTTATATAGTTTAAAATTATATAATAATTAGTATATTGTATTTTGCATATTGTTTAATAAATTTTAAATAATATTTATATGCATAAATAATTTTTATTACAAAATAAAATATAGTTAAAATTAAAAAAAAAAATTTTAATGATGCCAAACAGTTTATTGTATGAAGCTCTTTCAAAAAAAATATTTTTTAAATGACAGTCAAACAGTTACTGAAAAGTTCTAAAAAAAAAATCTGACAACAAAAACTCTGCTAATATAAATCTAATATAAATCTATTCAAACGGACTACCTAGCGTAAGCCTCGGATCTCCATTCAAACAGCTTCTTTGATTAAATCATAACTAGCAAAAGTCTTGGGATAATAATCACATGCAATGCAACAGCTCAACTGTTATTTTTCCAAACAAAGTGAATCATTATGTTTGGGCATTGACATTATTATTATAATTATAAACCTAATTTACATGTTTTCATGTCTCCAACTTTGTATTGTTTTTTCTTCTTTCACTTTACACATGTAGTGAAAGACAGAATAAAAGCATGTAGATAAAGGCGTCCCGTAAAGTGTCCACTCAGATCCCAAAAGAAGATGCTCTCTTTAAGCCTCCTTTCTTTCTTAATAGTTATTATTATATGAATCTTTTATCTTTATAATATCAAAATTTTAAGTTCAAACAATTCACCACTTAAATTATTCTTATAAATTTTAAAAATCGGACCAAAAGTTAAACCGATAAGATAAGATATTTAAAGTTTAAAAGATTGTTAAATTGTTATTAAATTGATTAAAAAATTTAAAATATGATTAAAATAGATTATCTTATTGATAAAAAATTTAAATTTAAATTAAAAATGTATTATTAAATAAAAATTAATTAATTAATTAATTTATAAATATTAATCGATTAATTAATATATTTATCTATTTTTAATAACAAAAGTTATTAAAATAAATTAAATAAAAAATAAAAATGATAATATAAATAAGATTTAATAAAATTAATAAAATTAATAAAATAAGATAAAAATAATAAAATAATAAAATAATTATTATTATTGCTATTATTATTACTTTTGTTGTTATTGTTATTATTATTATTATTATTATATATTATATTTTTTTATTAGAGTTATAAAATTAATTTTTGTTAAATATTTCTATAAAATATTTAACTAAATAATAAGATATATAATATTCGTACCCTTATAATTTTTTAAGTCACGTCCTTATAAATTATTTTATACATAAATAATTAATATTAAATAGTTAATTTTATCAAATAATAAATCATATTATCAACTATTACGTAAGGCTACTCTCAGATATAGCTATATGTTTTTTTTTTTGGGTTGTCCCCTTAAACAGCGTGATTATGAGGGTGGGACTCACTCCAGACCTCAAAAAGGACTGACTTGCGTGACTCAGTCACTTCATTTGTATTGCATTGTAATTCTTAAAATAGTGAGTGCATGGCGGCAGCCAGGAAAGGCCAGATTCTCCTCACTAATTTAAAACAATTGAATTAAAAAATATCTCAACTTCATTATTATGATAATCCTAGCAATTCCCTGTATCTTGTATAGTGTGTACAGTTCGTGTTTGTGCTTTTGTGGTCTCTCTCTTTCTAAGAACTATTGCAGGAAATGTAAAATCCTTGATTTTGCTGATCTGGGTCTTTCCTAAATTCCATGCTCTTCATTCTTCGCTTTACATCCCAGGTAACTTGGATGCTTCACTTTCGGTTTTGGTGACTAAATTGTTCTTTAACGGCTTAAGAGATGAACTTACTTCTATCCTATTGCTTTCAATTCCTGGTTGGAGTTTCAAGCTTGTTTCATCTCTTTCCCTTTGTTTTTTTTTTCTTTTGCCTTCTTATTCTTCTTCTTATTAGTTTAAACGGCTCTTCAGTTTTCTGGTGAATTTTGCTTTCTTTACTCGATATTCTTTCTCGTTACCTGTTACTGGCATGTCCTATTGTCAAGTTCAGTGATCCTGGTATTTGCACTAAATTCTTACATCTCACCATGATCCCCGCCAGAGGAATTTTTGCTCTAGCCTGTGGCTTTCTTGTTCCTTTTTTCTTTTCCACGTGTGCTAGTTATCTCTATCTCTTAAAAGATGTCACCTTTTGGTTTCTTTTGTTCTTCAGCTAGAAGGGGATGTTGGGCTATTAGAGTACGAAATTCTTTTTCTTTTTGCCGGGTGCTTTCTGGGTGGTATTGATAAGCTGCAGGCTTTGACATAACATTTGGTGAATTACAGAACACTCTTGATTCTTAGTAATGGCTATTGCTTATTAAACTATTAACATTGTTGCTTCGGGGTGCCAACTTTTGAATATCCATAATCCTTTCTCTTACTTTTTTGCTTTTTTCTTGTTTTCAAGTTCAGTAGCTCTTTCTCAGTATCTCTTGCTTTCTGTAACTTTCTCGTTGCAGGGTAAAGTCACCGGGCACTTGCTTTTATCTATTGTTCACATAAGCAGTCCGCATTTTATGCATTTTGGAATTAATGCTCTCTTTGGATCCAGGGATTAAATTCACTCAACAAATCAAGATTCTCTTATTAATTCCATTCCTTTATCATCTTTGAATCTTCTTTCCTTTCCAGTGATAAGTTGAACTTTTAATCTAGTGAGTTTGGTCATTGACAAACTGCGTCTACCTTTTCTTACTTGATGAGCTTGAACAACTTTCTGGTCATTCTTTCTTTTGCTTAAACATCTAGGAGGACAGGAATTTTTCCCTCACTACTCCCCAGCTGTTAGCATTTTGATGTCTGCTTGCTTCTGAAGTTAATGCTTGAATGCTTTAATTCTTATTAATAATGTCTAGTCTTTCTTGGCTGTTGCGTTCTAAATAGTTGTCGATTGCTGTTCGTGGTGTTATAGCATATGTATTTGAGGCAGAAGACTATGGACTGATTGTCTGACAGGTGAGGTACTGAAACATCTAAAGCTTGGAAATGGGGGCCACAAACTCTAAAATAGAAGAAGACAAGGCTTTGAAACTATGTCATGAAAGAAAGAAATTTGTTAGGCAGGCACTTGATGGCAGGTGCTTGCTTGCAGCCTGTCATGTTGCATATGTCCAGTCACTGAGAAGTACAGGAACCGCTATAAGAAAATTCGTCGAGCCTGAAGGTCCTCTTGAATCCTCATTGTATACTTCAACTAGTGCTACACCAGAGCCACTTACTTTAACAGAGAAGTCACTTTCCCATTTTTCGTTCTCCCCACATACTGCATCACATCCTGTCGATGCAACTGAAAATCTTTCTCCATTGTCAACACCTCCCAGCTCTAGCCGGTTTCAAGTTAAAAATATGTGGTTT
This sequence comes from Erythroxylum panamense, assembly GCA_027123425.1. Classification (NCBI taxonomy): domain Eukaryota; kingdom Viridiplantae; phylum Streptophyta; class Magnoliopsida; order Malpighiales; family Erythroxylaceae; genus Erythroxylum; species Erythroxylum panamense. The sequence continues at coordinate 6,383,488 of JAOTIZ010000008.1, read as the reverse complement.
AGAGGTTTTTCTTCTACAAAAATTGAAGAGAGACCTCCTGTAGCTGTTACAGGAACACTAATGTCTTCCAACCCACAGAATACCACTGCTCATGCCATTGAGAAAGCAGAAACATCATCATATGAAGCTTCTTCAGCCCCAGCAGAAACTCCACCATGGGATTACTTTGGATTCTTCCCTCCAACTGACCATCAATATTCTTTCCAAGAAGAAAAGGAAGTGAACCAAGGGTTGGATACTGCTGACCATTTGAGAAGGCTTAGGAAAGAGGAGGGAATTCCTGATCTGGAAGACGAAGAAGATAAACCATCATACCAAGAACGGGAGGAATCTGATGGCACAGAAGATGAATTTGATGACCCTAACACTGATACATTGGTTAGAAGTTTTGAAAATTTTAATAGGGTACAGGATCAAGCTACGCCAAATACTTCACTTATGATGCCCTCTGCTGGAAATGTAGCTTCAGAAAGTGAGCTATTGAATGGGGAAAAATACAATACACCTGAATTGTCACCATTGGGAACCCCATCCTCAGCAATTGCTATTTCGGTCAATTCCGGGAAAAAAGATGCTAAAGAAGTACGGAATGAAAATAATACGATTCCCAAAGACTTCTTTTCAAGCATAAAAGATATTGAATATCTCTTTATTAAAGCTTCGGATGCTGGAAATGAAGTTCCAAGGATGCTTGAAGCAAATAAATTGCATTTTAGACCAATAGTTATGGCAAAAGAAAGTATGGCCTTTGTCCCCTAGATAACTACTCTAAGGATGATTGGCATTTTGATTTTTGTTTTCAAACTCTCAACATCACATGTCTTTTGATATCTTCTCATATGGTAGTAGTTGTAGTTCTTTACCTACCTTCTAATTGCTTGATTTTGAGGTCATTTAACTTGCTACCTAAGATCGCTAACACATGATCGTAGAAAACACTGAAATGTAATTGATTAAGGAACTTGATTTTTGGGCAATTAGAAAGAACTTTTTGGTTTCAACCTTAAGGCCATTATTAGGTAGTTAATATCCATTATTTGAATTTGTTGAATGACTGCAACTGGTTTTCCTTTTCTTGTGGGCAGACGGATCTTTAACATTTGCATTTGTCAAGTCTTGTTTCTCATGTGGGGAAGATTGGAGCTATGTTCAAGAAGGTATCTATCCTTATGTCTTTCACATTTTGTGTTAGGACTAATGTCAAAAGGTGCAGATATGTCTCTAATTTATCTTGTAATTTCTAGATTTCAGAAACAGCTAAAATATGATAATGAATACGGCATGTAAATTATGGGCATCTAATTTATCATCCATTGAAATAGTTTTTGAAATTTTTATAACAGAGTGGGTATAGATCAGCCTTTGGTTTCATTGCTGTATAGTTTCTATATGTAAGTGTGGTGAAATGAGTTGACAACATCTCTTATTTAGTTTTATTCTTCACTCTCCCATTTTGATACTTTGTTATCTTGAAACACCAGTCTTGTCAGGGAATGAACATCTCCACATTTTTCATTTTTGCTGAATAACTATGTTAGTTTATCATTAGAATATTTGTTAAAATCTGTGATGACTTTCAGGAATTTTAACTGGCACTTTCTTTGTGACTTTGGCGTTACAAAATACACTTCGATGAAATGTGAGAAATTTTGGTTTCTACGAAATTCATTCTTTGTAATTTCATGAGATTGATTAAACTAGATAAAATACAATGGAAACCAGCATCCCCAACCTCACCCCAAAATAAAGTGAGCATCTGTCTAAATATTTGCAAAATAACGCCATTACAAAGAATTCATTCATGATGTTCCTATGCAAAAAGAAGAATATTCTACTTGATGGAGAGGCTTGTGACCATCTCTGCCATCTAACAAAGTAGAAAAGATAAGAAGAAATTACCTATGCTAAATTTATACCTGTACGGTTTTCCAGTAAAATGTTTGCTCCCATAACTAATACTCCAACTAGATTTTCAAGTTATCATCACAAATAAATTCTGCTTATCATTGTCTAGCAAACTTTGGGGGCTGTGGGAGTATGATATGATGGATTTGGGGGGCCTAGGGGTTATGATATTATGGCCTCTAGCATGCAATTTAAGTTGACAAATGAACAAAAACAGAATGATTCAAGCTGATACCAACAGGTAACAGTGACTGGGAAGTGGTTGAAGAGTGGGACTTCAATTGAAAATTGATTCTCAGAAAAGGTTGTCAGGAACCTGTGAAGTTAAGTAGTGGTATTCAAAGCAACAAAGCATATATCACCAAAAAAAAAGATAATAATCTTATTACATTTATGTCTTGAATTTAGGTTGTTAATCTGCAAAGTTTGGATATTGTAGAAAAGTAGAAAGCACAACCTTGGTGAAAGGAACACTTTGCATTCTGTCTTTGCCTCAACTCTCTGCTTACTTCTCATTTTGGGGCCCAAATTGTCTAACTCTGTTTATTTTCTTGTAGAACCCGTCCAAAGTGCTGTGAAGTACTTAACTTGGCACAGGACAACATCTTCACGATCATCTTCATCAAGGAATCTTGTTGGCCCAAATGTTAAGGATGATACAGAGGATCCCATTGGCAATCCTTTTGAAAACTATTGCATGATATCTGGGAGTCATGCTTCAACCCTGGACAGGCTTTATGCCTGGGAGAAAAAACTTTATGATGAAGTGAAGGTATGTTGGATTCTTAATATATTAGTTTTCCATGATTGCTTTTTTTTTTTCTTGTTTTATCCATTTTTATAATATAATCGCCTGAAATTCAGTATAATTTATCTTGAAAGACTTGGGGAGTTGGGGAATGTTTGAGGGTTGCCAGCAACATGTTGGTGCTTTGGCCAGATGAGATGGTAGGAAGGTGATAATGCCACATATGCTGTTTGTTGGTAGCCCAACTCTTTTGTTAGGGATGAATCGACGAGTTTGCTCTAGTATGAGTTCTTTCTCATTTATAACAACGTCTGGACTTAATGCTCAGAAGTGAGTGAGGATTTTCCTGCTTCCTCTGGAGGCTTCCTGGGTCCAGGACTTTGGCATCTCAATTCCTATGATTAAAGTATATTAAAAATAACTGGATGAGAACTAACTACCTTCCAAATGGAAGGAGGCTTACTTTAATAATGTGCACATATTTCCTACGTTCACATATATTTAGTCTCTTCCTCTTTTTTCATCCATTCTGAAAATAGGGAGAGCAGTTCAGTTGCTTGTAAATTGGTTTCCATGTTATATGTTTAAGTTCTAAGATTGCTAAGCTTCCAATTTGAATTCAAAAGCCAAGTGGATGTTTCCTCAAATGTATTTTGTCATTATCTTCTGAAGATTTGATGATATTGTACTTCAGGCCAGCCAGGTGGTCAGGAGCCATTATGAAAGAAAGCGTAAGTATCTAAGACAACTGGAATCAACGGGGCAAAGAGAACCAAAGATTGATAAAACTCGTGCTACAGTGAAAGACCTGCACTCTAGGATTAGAGTTGCAATTCACAGAATTGATTCCATATCACAGCTCATTGAAGAATTACGTGACAATGAGCTCCAGCCGCAACTTGAGGAGTTAATTGAAGGGTATGAGTTTCTTCATTTCTTTTCATCAATTCTGTAGTTAACTATCATCTTATGTTCATCAATTCTGTAGTTAACTATCATCTTATGCTTAAAATTGAACATAGACCTTTCATGCTTTTTGTAGCACTGTAGGTCTTATAAACCATTTTTTCTGGTAAGTTGAACAATATTTTGAGACAAACACTATGCAACAAGATTCTGAATCCTTTTATGTTGGCTTATCAGGACCATAACCTTCCGTGGAACTAAAGGCTGAGTATCATATTCATGCATGCGATGAAGCGCACATTTTTAACATGGCAATATGAGTAGATTGATTGACTAATGAGTAACATGTTTATTAAATTATTTGGCCTGCCAGCCAGAGGAGTTTTGTTAATAATATGACCTTAATTATAGCTAGATTCCTAGTTCTTGCCATGTCTGGGGTTCATGATCATGAATGCCACTCTTTTAGAAGTTTAATTAGGTGATGGTAGGTTAGAACATCCATGTGTCCTTGTGCTGAAATGATACACGGAATAACCTGGAAGAAATAGATTCAAAATAGTATTGTGAACTTTCAGTTTCATACTTGCACAAAATCTCTCCACAAATGCCAATTTGAGGTCAGTTATCTAAGTGTGGTGGAGTTTGGTTGAGTGAGATGGCACTGGCTTCGCTATGCTTTCAAATTTTTTCTTTTAGGTTCATCACCTTGGTTTATGGAATTTACATCTCAGATGATTGTATATGAGAACAGGGCCCAATTCCACCAACAAGGATGTTGAACCACATGGTATATTCTGTACTGCTAATGTAACACACTCGATGGTATTTCTATTAAACAGTGTGATTTGTTAAATATATCTATAGAGCTGATTGATTGGGTAAGTTTGAACTTGGTAAGGATTCTGTGCGGGTGCCAGCTAAACTGTAAAGACAATTCTCCAAGTCTTTCTGTTTCTGTCTTGTAGCATTAGGCATTTAACTAATACCACATCTGGATAGTTTCTTGTTGAAATCTAGACAATCTGAAGAGCGTATCTTGTTGTCACTTCATTTGTCCTGTGATGAATTGCATTCTGCTGGATTCAGAGATATGATTTCCACGTTATGTTGTTTACTTCGCTTTAGAGCCTCAAGACACATCTGGTTGCCTCGTGTTATTATACAAGTTTTTAGCATGAATACTGTTTCAGCTTCTCTAGTTGTTTGACATCCATCACCTCATCTCTCCCTCCTTCAGTACCCTCCTTCAGTACTGAAATAACTAGAAAGGGTGAAGAAAGACATGGTGTAACATTGATTGAAGTGAATAATACATTCAGGTTCTATGCAAGACATATGGTTTCTGAATCCTACTCTTTAGCTGTAGAGATTATTTTATTTCCACGTCATATTAAAGATTAATCAGTATCCGCTCTGTCAAGCTGCATCTGTCTGCAAAATCTTACTGCAGTTCATTTCATGCTTTTGATGAATTTGATTGATTTAATGTATCATGTGAGAGCATTGAGTAGATGTCCTGATCCTGTTATGTTAAAAGATGCCTTTGGATCTCTATGCTTCCATTTTTATCTTTTTGCACGTGGCTTTAGATGTAAGATTGAGTGATTGTCAGTAGTAACTTGAAGAATTCATGCAATTTTGAACTTTATGGCAATTGCAGTCTCAGTCGGATGTGGGAAGTGATGTTTGAATGCCACAAGCTCCAGTTGAATATCATAAAAATTGTAGAGGGTACTGGACATGAAAAAATCTCAATACATGCAGAGTCACATCGGCAGATTACCATCAATCTTGAAAACGAACTTACTGCATTATCTTTGAGTTTTACAAAGTGGATTGGTGCTCAGAAATCCTATCTGCAGGCCATAAATAATTGGCTTTTCAAATGTGTCCTTCCTGAAAAACCTTCAAAAAAGAAAAGGAGGCCAGCCCCTTCATTGACTTTGAGAGAAAGTGGTCCTCCAATGTTTGTCACTTGTGGTGCATGGTTGGACAAACTTGACGCACTGCCTATGAAGGAAGTTACATATTCTCTACAAGATTTAGTAGCCGAAATCAGTCGCTTCCTACCATGCCAAGAAAAGAATCAAGTAAAGACTGCAGATCCAACAATATCAAAAGCGGAGAATGGCAGTGATTCAGCCGTTAACTTGTTGAGCTGTGAAACTACAGAGAACTTTATTTCAGGTTTTGTGCATTTTCGTTCAAGCTTGGAGGGATTTCTTCGTCAGTTGAACAACTTTGCAGATTCCTCTGTGAAAATGTATGCAGAACTTCGAAAGGAGATCCAAGATGTTAAGAATATTCATGAACAACTGAAGTCGCAGTCATTCTCAGTCTAGCTGGAAGAAGGATTTGTTTATGGAGCAGAGTGGGAGTTTCATTCCGCTGTTACTTATTTACTGTAAAATTGTGGGCAGCATTTGTACATGAAGGGAGGAATAAAAGGGTGTTGGCAGGTGGCTGAAAAACAGAAATAAAGAATAAGATAAGTGTGACAAAAAAGGGGTTTGGGGGGGTTTTGTAGCTCAAAAAAGCTGCTTCTTTTTTTTTTTTTTGGATGCCACAGGAAATGTATAGCTTCCTTCGGCAAAAAATCTTTCCTTTTTCACCTTTACTTATTATACATAGGACACTGCATAAATTCCAACCCTCGTGCTTACATCTTTGACTGACTGTCGCAATTTTTGTTCCCTGCATTCCTACACATGCAGACTTCAAGAAGTTCATCTTTGCAGTCGGTCGTCCACGTTTTGTGGTGCATGCCGGTGGCGGATCAAATGCTTGTTAATACTTCCAGCCAAAGCTGTGCAACTTCTTCATTCTGGTGTGCATGAAATCTGATTCTGTGTCAACTATACAAATCCTTTGGTCTGTTTAAACATAGTTGCCTAACTAGTAGAGCTAACTAGTAGGCACGATCCTGATGGATTGTTATACAAAATTGATGGGAGCGTGAGATGAGTTATACAAAATTGTACCTACAGAGTCGCATACAGATTCCTTCACCAGGGGAAAGAGGAGAAGTTGCACCAATTTCTTATTGGGTGGGATGATGCAATTTTTGAAACTGTTCGATCTCAGATATTAAGCATGGATCCTCTGTTTATTGTCAGCAAGGCATATGCCTTGATTACAAGAGGAGAACGCCACAAGTTCATTATTCGATGCCAAGAAGAACATGTCAAGGCAGTGGCCATAACCTGTAACCAAACCAAAGTTTGGTCTTCAGGTTGGACGATCACGATAGAAAGGGAGGCAATGTATGTACTACCAACAAGATTAGCTACAAAGTTTCAGAATGTTTTGAGGTCATTGACTGAAAGAATACACCGATATGATATACAGTGTTTTGAAACCCAGACCGGTCATCGAATCGGAGGCCTTATTGGTCACCGGTTTGACCGGTTTAACCACCAGTCAAATCGGTGTGACGTCATAATTATGCAATAATTATATTTAATTATATAAAATATTAATAATATTAAAAAAAACCAAAAAATAAAAAACAAAAATAAAAACAAAATTTTTTTATTGAACCAGTAGTCGGATCGGTCCGGTTTGACCGTCTGACCGGTCAATTGACCGGTTTTGACCGATTCTCACTGGTTTAATTAAGAACCGATTTTAAAGGAAAAATCGGATCGGATAACCGACCGATCACCGGTCAAACAGGTCAGATCAGCCGGTCCGGTCCGATTTTTAAAACAGAGCCGATATGGTATTGGTGTTCATCAATTTGCTATCCATGTTTGGTTTTGGGCCGTTTTCATGTTGGAGTGATATAATAAAAATACTGAATCAACTTTCGTATGCCTAACCACTTCTTTTTAACAAGTACCTGTTCAACTTCAATGTTGTCCAATTTCTTCAAGTGATTAATTATTACATTATCAATGTTCTCGGTATTCTATCCATCAAAACAAACAATTGACAGAATAACTAATACGGTAAGAATTGTCAAGACTGAAGAGCACACTCCACCAGTGCTTGAACTAGTCCAAATTGCGGCATTAGAAGATGAAGAGTTCAACCTCCAAGTGACTTTCTTTATCCTCCTAAGATTTTGTCTTCTTCCCTTTGCATCATACCGTATGTTTTTTCTCAGTTAAACTTTTGAAGGGTGAATAAGTACTTTTTTTCTATTGTAAAAGCTATTTTTACAAAAAGAGAGTATTTGGTTGTAAAACAAAAAAATCACTTTTTTGATAGATATAACTTTTTTTCAGCTACAATACAATTTTTTAAAAAGCTCAAATTTGAAATTTTCAAAATAGTACTTTTTAATGTAAATTTTTTGGATCAATTAATGAGCATATTTTTTAGTCTCTTTTGTTCTTATGTTTTATACATAATTCCCACAATATTCACAAACACAACTTCACGTTTATTTTGAGATTTATATAATATTATTTGATTTTTTAATATATTTTAATATTTATTTTTTATATTAGTTTTACTTATGTTATAATTAATATAAAAGATTTGATTAGATATATTTTTATTTATGTT
>JAOTIZ010000008.1:6347005-6375322 GCA_027123425.1 Erythroxylum panamense | reverse complement strand
CTTAAAATTAAAAATATTTTTTTTAATATTATCAACAGTCTATTATATAAAGTTCTTTCAAATCAGCTCTTTTTAAACCACATACAAAGAGTTAAATTTGGAAATATTAACAAAAATATACCTCCTTTTGACTAACTCTTTTATACCCAAATAGAAAAATAACAATGATAATAAGAAGTCTTCGTTTCTCTCACTACATGTCCACGTCATAATCACAATTTTCAGACACAATCTTTGAGTTGACTGCCATGTTGTTAACCGTAACTTCACAGTTGACCTTCACGGTAATTGTCCACGTTCGAACGGCGCCCACTTTCATTTTCACCGGCGCTCTCAGGTACAGCCTTAACGGCACCGCCCCTTTTCTTACCCCATTAGCCAAGGCCTGGTGCGCCTCGCTCGTTAATTGAATCCCTGACCCTCTTAACGCCGTCGATAACGCCGTGACGTTTTTCTTCCCTTGATAAAATGACGGTAGAGAACCGGTACCCAGCCTAACGTCGTTATAATAGACGTCCCCATAGCTTCCAGTCAGATAATATATTCCGATCCGCTTGTTCGGGTTGTCTGCTCTAATTGTGACGTCGAATGCCGGCGAGATCATCGCCGACGATGACGAAAGGTTGAAACCTTTGACTGAGAAGGACTGCACGGAGTATTTCGGCGATTTGGGCTGCAAAACGAGGTAGAGGATGGCGGCAGTAACGCCGGCGAGAAGGAAAAGGAAGGCGACGGCGGAGAGGAACCAGCAGAAGTAGATACAACACCTGCTTCTGGGGGCTTTCCTGCGAGAGAGGTAATCAAAGCGCTTGGCGTTTTCAGGAGGCGGGATGCGGTAGATTTGTTCCTTTGGGATCTGGATGACGTAGGTTCCTGGCGGCGGACCAGCTTTTCCCGGCAAAGAAGGTGCGGCGGGTTTTGCTGTATAGAGTGGGTGGTCCGGCGAAGACGACGGCAGGGAAGTCGTGGTGGTTCTGTGGTCAGAACTTGTCGTTGTCGAGAATGAATCGGTCCGTGGAGGGATGCGGTCGGTGGGTGGTGAAAGCGGCGGTGATGTCATGACTCCGTAACAGTTACCAGTGAAAACGATTTGTCTGCAGTAAGAAAAAGAAACAGTGCAAATGAGAATCAAAACAAAAGACAAAAATAGTAATAAAATCAACTAAAGAGTAAAATAGGGATTGCTGATTATATTATTACCTAAAAGATTCCAAAACAGGAGGGATTGTTCAAACCAAGATATAAGCAGAATTAAGACAATATGAGGAACATGTTTGGATGATCCTAAACTTTGTTGTTCCAAGGCAAAGAGCAGAGACTAAGAACTGATATGCAAGTCTTTCAGAATTTATAATCACATTTGATTATGAACTTGCAATTAGTACATTAATCTCTAATACTAATTAGAATACCTGGAATCTAAATAAAAGTGAAACCCGATTCAACTCTCAAATCCATCATTCAGATCTGTGTTCTCAACATACAAATTGATTTGCTTCAGGTTATTGCATACACAATACTATTTACTTAACAAGCGAATGACAGAATTTAGGTTTCCGTGATTGATCAGTTCAGAATTCATCAAAACAATGACTGGAAGTTTGGAGAGAAGAGTTGTACGTAACATACCAGAAACAAGCTAAAGATAAAACTCAATATGCCAGGGTTGTGTACGTACCGGAATCAGCCAGGTCTAAGCTAGTTTGCCTTCAACCAGAACTCCATAATAAACTACCGCTCCAAGCAAAGAGGTACCTTTTCTTCTACCAGGAGAATTATAGCAGAAGAAGGTGGGATTGATGAATTGAGAAACCAAGAGGAAGGAGAAGTATACAACGTTAATCATAGAACAGCAAAGCAAAGAGACGTGAAGTTAAATATATATAAATATGTCGGATTGGTAGACAAGGGGACGTGAAATATATATATTATCAATATGCAGATGAGATGAGAGAGTGTTGAATGGAGAAAATGGGAAGAACGAGTAAAGGCACAATACATGAGTTGATGTCATACATATGAGAAACCGAGTGCCAGAGACAAAAGAAGGCTAAGAAAGAGTCAGCCAAACTTCCGTGATTGCATGTGTTCGTGTGTTTTTGTTGCTTATGCCTCTTGCTCTTCGTACGAATGCGAAATGCCGAATGTCCATCTCTTGACTTCAAAATTCATTTATATCTCTTTTTAATTAAATGAATCACCGTAACTAAAATAGTCTGATAGTATGCAACCTTATCTTTATATAATAGAGAGACTGTTTTTAATAAATCTACATATAAATGTGACAAGAAAATAGTGATTAAAAAAACTATTTAAGGAAATAAAATTTCAATAAATACATAAGGATATACCTGGTAGTGTTCAGATCTGCTAGTATCTTATATCATGGGGATATGACAATCTTACAATTTTAGACGACCATCACTGGGATCTTTCCTCACTTCATCTAACCTGATGCGGACTAAAACATAAGATATAAATAAACTTGAATCGTAAAAAATAAATTAAGAATATCATTTAAAACATGTCAACAGGATCGGAAGTTAAACCGGTAAGATAAAAAATTTAATATTTAAAAGCTTCCACTAATATTAGACCGTCATAAAATCTGTTAAAGATTAAATAAAATTAAAAAATTTGAAATACGATTGAAAAATATTCTTTTTGTCCGTCGAAGAATTTGAAGTTTGATTGAAAAAAGATTGTTAAATGAAAATTAATTAATTTATTTTAATTTATAATAACTTATTAATTTACTAAAAAATACTAATTAAATAATAAATTTATCAATTTTTAACAGCAATAGTTAATAAAATAAATCAAAACAAAAATTTGATAATCAAAGTGAAAAGTTAAATGGTTCAAAGTTTTTAGTTTAACCAATTGAAAATTTAAAAGTTTCATTAAACAATGAGATTGTTAAATAAAAATTAATCGATTTATAAAATTGATCACTTAATAAAACTGGTTGATTAATTAACAAGCTAGTTGATTTTTAATAACAAATAATATTAAACTAAATTAAACTAGAAAGTTAAAAATCGAACTAAAAAATTAACTGATTTAACGTTTTAACTATTAAACCTACCAAACTGATTCAATTTTAAAAAGATTGTTATTGTTAGTTCGATACTTTTTTTTAATAATACAGGCAATCTCAATTCGAAATTATGAATTCAAGAAGTAAATATTTAATTGACATAACATAAAACTAATTCTGTTTATTACCTCATTGATTTACTCGTGTAAATTAACGTCTTACTACAAATTCCAAATTCCAAATTTAATAATGTATTATGAGCTCTTAATCGTATTAATTAAATAAATCTTAAGAAATACGTGGTTATCATACCCATTCCTTAACGGTAGAATCAATCCAATCATACAAAAAAATTGAACAAAAATTGATAAGAATCGGAATAAAATGTTATTACATTGTGACTTCCGAAGTACCTAACATTTTAAATTACTAAGAGATTTGATACTTACAAAATTAAGTCACCAAGTTCTCATAAACTAATATTCATGGATAAGTACTTTTTAGTAGGGTTGGAGGACCCTGTCCCGTCGGGATGTTCCAACCTTGTGTCACTTAATTATATTTACATATTTGTGTGAACCTTACATAAATGTGTAGATAATTTTTTATAAAATAAGGTAAGAATTAGTTAACCAGAATAGAAAATCTGATCTCATTTTCTGAGGCAAAAGATATATTTTAGTTATTAAAATTTTCACTGGGATTTAAGTTTAAACTAATGTTATTAAATAAGGGTTTTTATATTGTAAATATCATTTTAATTCAATTTGTAAATAAATGAACTCAGCAATTTTATTTTTTTAAAATAGTTTTAGAAGAAAGAGCCAATTTAACTGTAATATTGATACTGGATGAACTCTCCAGCTAAAAGAAAAATTGTCACGTGAATTTATGATAATGAAAATTCAATTGTAATTGTCAATTGCATTTATTTAATTAATTAAAATTTATAATATAAAATATTTTAAATACTATAAAATATTGAGATCAAACTTAAGTTTTTTCAGAAACTATAAAGACAAAATATAACTATTGCAAATAAACTATCCAACTAAAAAATTTAGATTGCTTTAAAAAACAATTAAATAATATGATTTTTTATTAAATATTAAAAAACAAATATTGTGTTAATATACTCTTTCACACAGGTGGACATCAGCAATAATATGATTTAAAATTTAACCCTTTGGATTATTTGTGTGAAGTGGACAAAGGCAAGAAGGGTAATATTATTGTTGGGCATTAGTTCAATTACAATAACTATAATCTAGTTAAAGTTTCTTTGATACGCGAAATTTGGAGAGGTCTAGAAGTACGCAACTTTACATCTAATTGATAGATAAGTTATTTTCAATAGATTTATACAAAATATATAATAGATATAAAAGATAATAATAATAATAACAAGATAAAATAAATAAATAAATCATGCAAAAATAAAATATATAAATAATAAAATAAATATAGAACAACGTAAAGAATAAAAATAAAACATAAAATAAGTATACAAAACAAGGGAGGAGATAAGTAAATAAACAAATCAAATAAGTCATTTCAATAAAATATTTAGCCTAAATAACTAAGAGAAAAGTACTATAAATTAAATGTTCAGGTTAAATACAAAATATAAGACTCGAAGGAAAATGTTTAAAAGACCTATAAAAAAAACTCTCATCCTCATATACAAAAATTTTCTATTGAGGATCATATCCTCAGTAAGTTTCAGTAGAGCTGTATCATTCCTAATCACCTAGTTCTTCTTAAACCTTTCTTTTTTTCTCTTACAATATATAAGTCCAATTTTCTCGTATTTTTTGGCTGCAGCGTTAGGGTGTCTCCTTTTAACATGTCTGAACCACTTAACTCTTGTTTCTATTAATTTTTAATTAATATTAGACCCTTTTAATTTTTCTCTTATCATTTCACTATTGACTTTATCTCTTCCAGTAAGGTTGTTGATTCAACAAAGCATCTCTATCTCCTCCATCATTAGCTTATGACCATGCACTTGTTTGATGGGTTAGCACTTCGCCCCCATAGAACATGATCGACCTAATAGCTAAACAATAGAATTTACTTTTGAGTTTGAGTAGTATCTTCTTATTACATAAAACTCTTAATGCAAATCAAGGTGAGTTGAACGGAGAAGAATTATGTCTTCATCAATTTTTCTATTGCTTAGGATGATAGATTCTAGATACTTAAAACGTTCTTTTTGTATTATAACTTCTGAATTAATCTTTATCTCCACATTAAAAGCCATTTTATAGCCTGAAAAGTTACATTCTAAGTATTTAATCTTAGTCCGGCTTAATTTAAAGCCCTTCGACTCTAACGTATCTCTCCATAGTTTTAGCTTGACATTGACCCATGTCTTATTTTATCCACTAAAACAATGTGTTAGTTGTAGTTTAATGATATAATTATTTAAAGATATTATTTTTCTTATACATATTTAGATATTTACGATAAAGTCCATTAGACACGCAAATGAAATTATGATGAAATCATAACTATAAGATTCATATTACGTGTATATATTATTCCTAAATTGTTCTTGGTCATTATTCTATTAAAAATAGATATTAATAGAATATAAAAATATTAGCATATCTTATATTTTCTAATATTTTTTTATTATGAAAAAAATAATCGATCTCATAGACTAAAATATGAAAATCCTTAAATAAATGTGTAAGTGATTATCAGAAAACAAGTTCACTGAATTGACCCTATATGAGAACTCCATTTAAAACATTACTTGTATATCTACGAAAATTCTCATTATGCTAATTTTATAAGTGATGTTTTGACTTGAGATCTCCAAAGTCATCATATATAGATATTGTTATGTTTTGATACTATTACGATCTATTCTAGTCAAAGATAACTTAATTGGTAGTTATTAAATATAGTATGAACTATATGAAGGTAACTGAGTGATTAATACATAATTCACCATCTTAAAGTGATTATAGAAAATGTTCTATTGTTCTCGATTAGTATTGATTCAAAAAATCTTAGGCCAAAATGAAATGACACTTTAAAGATCATTTTTAGATGTCATTAGCTTGATTAATTACTAATGGTGAAGAACTAACATAATTGGACTCAAATAAAGTAGACATTATTTTCATTCTCTATGTCTAGTTGGAATATTGTATAAAAAATTATTGAATTATATAAGAAAATTATTTACTAAAAATTTAGTCAAAATCACCTTGATATTTTTAAATATTTGAATAGTTATGATGTGTTATTAGACATTAATCTTAATCAATGGTTATTTAGTTAAGGAATTAAAGATTTAAAGGAGATTAATTTATCTAATCCTAACTATGATTTAGGATTGTAATTTATATTCACTGTCAATATATTTAGAAACATAGTGGGTCACGTATATATAAAAAATGCAATTGGTTTAATTAGAATTACAATTAAATCACTAAAGGTCCAAGTCCTATTATAAATAAACTTAGGTTCAAAGAAGTTAGCACCCTTTGTCTAACCCTCTCTGTAATGATCGTAGAGTTTTCTCAACATGTTTTTGTGTGAATACCTTTTGAAGTTAGACACTTATGCGATTATGATGGTTGAAATAACTCGTTTTATGAACAGTTCAAATGATACAATAAAAATACAACCAAGCTTCGAAATAAAGTACAGATTATGATTCATGCTTCATTTTATGCGTTAATTATATTATAGGATTTAAGTGATATTGGTTTTGGGAAATCATTGCTCGCAAGATCAGATCCCATTTTGATTTCCTAACAAATATGAACTTTAACTCTTTGGGTTATTCAAGATATCAAATGATTGAGTATAGAATTAGTTATTAAAAACCTAAAATATTTAATAAGATTTAAAAAAGTGACTTAAATCAAATATTTTAAGAGTTTGCCAGGTTTTTAATTGTATTTTGTTTCTATATGGAGCTTTTTATAGGACAATATTATGACACTTATGGAATAAAATCTAGATACATGAATAAGAAAATATATTTAATTTCACGTGAATCCTTTTTTAGATATGACAACATATATATGTTTTAATACTATGTATTAAATATAATATCATTTTTATGGATCGGTTTAAGACCAATCATGGATTTATATAAAAGGAATTTTTAATAAATTATTAAAATTTTAGTAAACTCATTAACTTCCAAATAAGCTATTAAAATTCTTAATTATCTTTAATAAAAATTCTTTAAATGTATCAATAATTTTTTTTGTACTTTTTTAATAAATTGATTGCCTATCATATATATATACTCTCTATATATATATATTTGCTGCTTGTTTATATATATATAATGTGTGTGCGTGCATGTGAGTGCGTAAAGGCACCAGATTCTCTATTTCGGTTTTTGTGTGTTAATTTTGTGCCACTCATTTTTAACCTTACATAACTCTATGCATCATCTGTCGCAACATGGTGGGTGTGAATCGTTCAACACCCTCATCTTTTAACTAAAGGTATGTATTAAGTTCGAGCCTTAAAAACGGAAAAATCAATTTACGTTGACCCGGTGCGAGTAGGGATTAATTTGAGTGTAAATGACTTAAATGTGCCTTCTCAAAAAATTAGGACCCTCCTAAAATACCTCGTGGCTAAAACTAAAAAAAAAAATCTCTTATATACAGCTTGGATTCAAGGATGTGTTATATTATATTATAAATAACAGTGGAACATTTCCATATATACTATAGTGATTTGAAAAGGCAAAACCATTGGTGGAGGAGCTTCACACCTACCCTCACACGTTTTCTTCAAGTTTTCAACATTAAAAGTATTGTCATGCATGCTTGTATAGGAAAAAGGCTTTCAAAAGATCTATAATGAAGGAGAACACGTCTTCGTCAACAAATATCGCAACAAATCCCTCAATAGCTATAATGTTAAACAACACTCTTAAGTTCTTTACATGGGAAACGTATTAGAATGAGATAGTTTGATTTTGGAATGGATTAACAATTATTAATTAGGTGATTGAGAATAGGGCATGTAGCCTATAGAGATAAGGCTGGAGTGAGTGGAAGAATAGGAAAGAGTGGGTGGCCGGACATAGGTTCATTGCTCATGTCTACCTTTCTCCAGCTTATGCAGAGACAGGGACGAGGAGTGCACGTTTAGTTTTATTTAATGTAGTTGTATTTATATTCTATAATTGTTATTTATTATATACTTTAATAGAGAGTAAATCAAACTAATGCAATAAAACCTATTCAACTATAAAAATTTTGCTCCATCTAACTTTTCGATTCGAATTTTAACTTTTCGATTCGATTTATTTTAATAACTTTTGTTGTTAAAAATTGATTAATTTATTAATTAACCGGCAATTTTTATAGATTAATAAATTTTTTATAAATTAAAATAAATCAATTAAAATATATTTTTTAATTACATATCAAGTTATTCGATAATTTTGACAATCTCTTTTAATCATATTTCAAATTCTTTAATTTTATTCAATTTAATCACAATTAAACCTTCCAAACCTTACAAGTTTAACTTCCGGTCTGGTTTTAAAAACATTAAAAAATTTGTATCTTTACTCGAAGAATTATGATTTGAATTGTAAAACTAACTTTAAGAAAATAGTGGTATTTAAAATGGACGAGAAAGAAAAATACAAATTAATGTAATTTATTTTGAATAAAAATATTTCTTAATTCTTCAATTTAATGATTAGAGAAAATCTTAATTTTTTTCCAAATTAAGAATTCTAGTGAGTAATTTAGTATATTTTAAATTTTTTTTGAAGATTATTAATTCGAAAAATAACACGTGACACGAAGAATTATTAATATAAATTTTATTAAGAATTATAGATACTTAAAAAAACATAATGAAAAGTTCATTGACAAAATTAATTTCTTTTAAATTAAATTAAATTTGATTTTAAATTTAAAAATTCAATCTAAAGTTTTGACCTAAAATTAAGAATTCGAGTGAGTAATCTGTTTGGATGGGCTTATATCAGTAGTGCTTTTATTAGTAGAACTTTTTTTTGAAGAGCTTTTTTAAGAAGCTAGTTGACTGTTTGGTTGTCAATTAAAAAGATATCGTTTTTTAAAGAGCTTTATATAGTATACTGTTTAACAACATAAAAATAAAAAATACTTTTATTAATTTTAATTATACTTTATTTTGTAATAAAATTATTTATACATATAAATAATATGCATAAATAACTTTTGCAATAAAAAAAATACTTTTTCAGCCTCCAAAAAATGAACCAAATAGGTACTAAGTTGATTCGGCTTT
Source organism: Erythroxylum panamense (assembly GCA_027123425.1). Taxonomy (NCBI): domain Eukaryota; kingdom Viridiplantae; phylum Streptophyta; class Magnoliopsida; order Malpighiales; family Erythroxylaceae; genus Erythroxylum; species Erythroxylum panamense. The sequence continues at coordinate 6,366,006 of JAOTIZ010000008.1, read as the reverse complement.
GATCAATTGTGTTCTTGGTATCAAAATGTGCGGTCTGGGTTGACTGGAAGAGTGAGATTGCAAATGAGCGCTCGGCCCGTATGAAAGAGTAGTTGGGCTTCAAGTTTTCACAATTTTCTAACACATTGTTATGGGCCTTCAGGTCCAACTATACATTAGGGCTCTCTGTTTATTGATTTGATACTTGGAAGTTGGAACTGTATCTAACTTGTTAGTTTCTCTTCTCTTGATCATAATTAAAACATAATAACAACAGTGTTTAAGACATGATTATGTTTGGTTTAGATATAATATAACATTCTAGATGGATTGTTTCGTGTTTTGAAGTTTGCTTTTCTGTTGCGCGTTTGTTAGACAACGGGATTTACTAGTTAGTTGCCTAATCGATTTGACATTGGCGCGTCCCTGGTGATGGAGAGTTTCAGCGCCGAAGATCTGTCCAAGATTGGCGGAATCGCCACCGTTTCACTTCTGCATTCCTTTATTCCCACTCACTGGCTTCCCTTTTCCATCGTCGGCCGTGCCCAGAAATGGAATCTCTCTCGCACTCTCCTTGTTAGTACGTTCCTTCTCTTTCAGATCTTTTTAGGACTCAAGAGGTTCGATTTATATTTGTCTGCATTCCTCTTCCGATTTTAATTCAGGGTTGAAATAGGATCAACATAGGAAAAAAAAATCAGGATTCATTTTGTTTATGGATTAACTTGTACGGAACAACCGTAATTGAAGGGTGAATTCTGAATTTCAAAGGACTACCACTTATTATTGTTGCCGTCGTGCAGCTGCATTTGGGGGAGTTTTGCATGTAATATCCACTTCGCTTCTGGGTATAACAGCGGTAACCATTTCCAACACTATTGCTGGAGAAGAAACAGTGCACAAACTTGCTTCCCTTTTGTTGGTTTTTCTTGGCGTAAGTTATGTGTTGCTGTTTCTTTCTGGAAAGGGCGGGCATACTCATTCTCATAACCAACCTATGGAGAAAATGGCTGTTGCTGGACTTGTCTTAGTTCCGGCATTATCTCCTTGTGCCACCACACTTCCTGTTTTTCTGGCTGTTGGGAACTCCTCGTCAATGATGGTACTTGCCATCATAGTTCTGTTATTCAGGTAACTTATTACTGTTGTTTATGCTACGCAAGAAGAAACCATCACAATTCCGCAAATTAATGACTTAAATGCAGTTAAACCAAAGGCTTATTAACAAACCATATGCAACATGATGACTGGTGATGTTATCCTGATGCTGAGGACACTTGATATCAATCTTTAATATCCCTCATTATATGTGATTTTTTTTTTTAATGTTAGGGTTCAGTTTTGAGCCCTTTCTAACTTAAAATATAGATCTATCTAAAATCCCAACAATGTAAGGGATTACTTTTGTTTATCTTTTCTCTTGATTCTTATTGTTTGCCCATTTTTTGCGTTTCTTGAGTCGGCTTTGTGGTTGTTCCATCGTGTGGCCTTCTGGCTCTGTTATAAGTTCGAGCATTACGCTCTTAGCTTCTTCATCGTAAAGTTTTGACACTACGTTTCTTTTAATTGGCAGTACCATTACTGTGATGACCTCTCTGGTGGCATTGTCATTCTATGGTGCCAGCCAGCTCAAATTTCATTGGGTGGAGCGTTATGACAAGCTTCTAGTGGGTTCAGTTTTATGTTTGGTAGGAATCTTAACTCTTATATTTCATGACCATGATCATGATGAGGGAGCTTTATCTGGAGGGCATTTACATAGGAAAATCATTGCTGATTGAGCATTCTCATTGTCCTTCACTGTGTATTTTGGTAAATCTTTGTGATCTACGCGGTCCCTTCCTTTGGTTTAATGAGGCAGTGGATGTAAACTCTTGTGTAGTGTGCCTTGAGATGAGTATCATGTACTCACCAAAATAGTCTGATATAATCTGCCGTCCAGCCTGTGGTGTTGATGAGTGACATTTGTAGAAGTATGATATAAATTCAATGTTCATTTGTATGGCAGATGTGTCTAGGTTTGCGAGGGTGTAGAAGTTGCCATCCTTGCAATCTTCTTGATTTCAATATAGATTTTTCCCTTGACCAATGGTTTGCAGATTTCTCGTTTCATTTGCAGCACATTAGTAGAGTACCCTTCTATAGAGAAAAAATTGCTCATATAACTAGAAGTACCACCTTGTGGAGGTGATCTTGACATTGACATCGCAATGCCATTGTTGTTATATATTACCCAGCAAACCGTAGTTGCTTCTTTTGTGGTGTGATTAATTTATGATTTCTTGGCATTGCCCGCTTTCGTTATCGATCTACCAGACATTTAAACTTTTTTACTTGTATAGCTGCACCACATTAACTTTTGAATGATTAATTATAATGGAGGTGGAGACTTATAATTTGTTTTCTCACTTTGATCTAGAATCATCTGTAGATCAACAACAGATACCAGTGCATGTGGTATAACAAGTAAACCAGGTCTCAATATGAACAGATAGTTGATCTCAAGGCTTAAGACTTCTTAATTTTTGGATGAATCCTTTGGAACCTCCAAACCATTGAGCATGTCTATAAAGGTGCTATATGTTTTAATCACTGAAGCTTCGGTTGAGGGTAAGTTCAGAAGCTGCAGATATTCATGAAAGCAAGCACATGAACATATAAACCCTTCACTACAAATATAAGCAGTACACATTCAAGTTCTTAGACCATCTCAAGATGAGATCATCAGGTTACAAAAGCTAGTGTAGAGCAGTGTCATAAAATATACAGATAGTTATACACCAATCTTTTTCTATGTAGACAATGAATTGGCAATTTGCAGCCTGATCTCTTGTTTCAGGAGCAATTTGTATCGTAGCTCGCAAGTCCCATCAATTCTGGACCTTCTAGCCGAGGATTATTCTCAAAGCTGCATTTCAACAGGTCAAAAAAGGTTACATTTTTAGCAGACAGAACACAACTTGGCATTTGCTTTCTTCAAATGATGACCAGAGAAACCTAAAGTAATATTCAACACTTCTAAAAGCTATTGAGGATTCGAGTAGTAATTTTTATACAGGACTTAGTCAGTATTGGCAACTACAGTGAGATGTAAAAAAGCTACCAATCCTGCAACTCTATGCAACAAACACCTTAAGGAGGCTGCACACAAACTAGAGGCTTCATAGAACAGAATCTATTGTAGACACAAAAAGGATCCTCCCTTTAAGAAAAAGATACAGTAAAATATCAATATAATCAGAAAATATACTTATTGCCAAATTCATGATGCAAATAATTGAAAACTTACTTGTTCAAAGGTATGTGCTCAAAAGGTCCACTGGTAGGTATTGTCCCACACAAATCATTGTTTGACACATCCCTGAAGAAATAAGCAAATCAATCAGATACGATCTTTGCTTCCTAAGCAGAACAAAATGATAATTCAAGGAAGAACACTTACACAACTTTGAGACTCGAAATACCAACAAGATTTCTAGGAATTGCACCAGTCAATCGATTGTCATTTAGACGTCTGCCAGGGAAAATTACAAAGGTAAACCTTGAAAGCCAACATGAACTAATTATTAAAGCAAGTGTACAAGCATGCTTAACACAAAATTCAAAAAGAAAGTTGATAGATGTAAAATTTTCAGAACTCAATCTTAGCCACAGACGTGTTAGAACATCAACCAGCTAGCCAGCCATTCCATGAAGGTTAATCTTCGTGAACCAGTTCTTTCAGTGGACAAGTAAGCAAAGTTGCAAAGAAAACTTGTTGACCCTTGAGAGAAAAAAGAAGTAATATGCTAAAAGGTTATAGAAGTATTAGGATTCCTTGAACTCACAAGAAGACAAGGGATTGCAATTTTCCAAGTGAAGGAGGGATCCGCCCCGTGATATTGTTGTTGTACAGGTCCAAACTGACCAGGCTCTTCAAGTTTCCAAGCTCACCGGGTATGGTACCTTGAATGTTGTTTTTATAAAGTTCCCTTCAGAAAGGATGAATCAAGAAAGCCTCAGATGAGGGGTAGAAAACATAATATTATAAGAAAGTGGTAAATGTTTTTGGTTGTAAAATTGAAAACCTATCAGAGAAATGACCTGTGTGGCCACTGTGCATCTACCAATTATAAATCTCACAAATTACACAAGAAATTAACCCAATAAGTTGCACATACTATTAGGTTGAAAATATTGAAAGAGACACATACAGATATTGCAAATGCTCTAAATTTCCAAGTTCAGGCACTAGATGTCCAGACAAGTTAGAATTCCCCAAGTCCCTGAAGGAAAAAAAAAAGAGTGAACAGAAATATGAAAATCGAAGAAGTAGGCTGAATACTATAATAGTGCATAAGAAATTTATAAGTTACCGTGCAAAGAAGCAATTTTTATTTTAATCCATCAACAAAAGTTTTGGCCCAAACTCAAAACTATCGTTAGACTTCAATATGGACCAAATCAGATACAAATTATAGGGGGAGAGACTGGCAATAGAAATAGAGATATGGAAATCAGAGGAAAAGATCTGCACAGTAATCAAATTCAAGTAAAACATCTTTCTTAACGGTAAAGATCTAAGGACATAGATGCTCATGCAAGCAGCTTGAGAGGAGAGGATGGCACAAGGGTGGAAATTTAAAAAAATGAAAATCAAATAAATGTTTTTTTGTCCCTTTTCACTTCTTCCATCCAAATACTAGCAAAATGGAACTTCGGTTATCATTGGTTCTTGAGCTATTTGGACTTATGCAATAAGGCCATACACAGCTAACGTCTACTAGCTAATAAAAGCTATCAGTTGATAGTTGGTCCATAATTCCTGGCTGTCTCTTCCAAGAAATGCCAAATGAACAGCAAGGACATAACTGGCTTTTAAACAGTTGATTTTGATGGCTCAATATCAACTCAAAACAAAAGAAAATTGGACCAACCAAATCTATCATCATATCATAATAACAATACAAACATAAGGGATGTAGAAAAGATTATGCATATGAGTACTTCACCAGGATAAGAGAAAGTAACCACAAAAATAGAAACCAAATTTGCAACAAAAATATTAGAGATTATGTCACGAAAAGGACAAAAAAGCTTGAAAATGAACCAACAGAGCACTAATTTCAACTGCTTTCGAGTGAAAAAAAAAAGGAACTTACAAGTTACAAGGCTGCTTATTCAAATTTAATTACCAAAAAAAAGGAAAGAACCCATCTTTCACAAGAGATCAGATCTAAGAACAGGAATACACATCAAAATGGATAAAAATCAGACAAATAAAATAAAAATGAAAAAAAGCGTAAGAAAAGAATAAGTGATTACACTCGAGTAACGCGATTATCTTGGTTACACGTGATGTGGAACCAAGTACATGGGTTAACAAGCGTCGGATCCCAACTCTGGAGCACGTTGTCCGGATCAGACAAGCTTTTCCTCAGAGTGTAAAGAGCGTCTCCTTCGGAGTTCCCATACACCAAAGGAAGCAGTACTAGCACAACTAGGGTTAGCGTTGGAGAAGCAGAAATTGGCGATACCCTGTTCGGTGATGCCATGTTTTCAATTCTAAAGCTTCCCTAAGCTTTTTTTCTCTTGAGAAAAGAGAAAAAGGTGAAAGCTTTTCTGATGGGTCTGTCTCTCCTGTCTTCAAGTTGATTAGGGTTACAGACAGAAGGAAGGGAAGAAGAAATAGAGAGATAAAAGGAAGTCAACCAGATTCTTCTGTCGTCTCTCCTGATGACAAATGAATTATCGATCCTCAGTTTTCCTAGTCAAATCTCATTTGCTGCCTTTAATGTCATTTTACTTTTTTATTTTCTATTAAATCCTATTCAAATTTTTAATTTTTAATTAAAAATGTTAGAATTAAACACTAAAATTACAATTAAAAGATTAAAAGGATTTAATACCTTTTAATTCAATATTTTCAATAAAAATATAACATGTCACATTCAATAATTAGTTAAATCATAAATTGAAACCATTGTCTTTCTTCAATATTTTAAAGATGCTATCTTATCATTATGTGCATTTGTTTAATACGTCTGCTTGAATGTTGAGGTGTATCCCACATTCATTCTTTGACCAAACCAACCTATTTTTGGAATTGGAATGCAGTTTGTCTAATCCAATTCAAATACCCTTTTTGGTTGGGAGATGCATATCCCACAAGTAATTATTACCATGTTGTGTTAAAGAAAGCAATAAAAATAGCATTTTCTTGTATTTTTTCACTCAACAAACAAAGTCAACCTTATCTAATTAATAAAGAATAAAAAATAAGACCAAGTGAGAAAAAAAGAATAAGAATATAAAGTACTTTTTGTGAATGTAATTTACCACAATATCTTACAAATTAACTGATGTACAAGTGATAGTGTGATACCTCTTTTTTTCAATTACAGAGGGACTTGAACTCCCACTCTTGTGAGCTTTGCCACGTACTTCAAAAGACTGGCTTCTTCTCCATCTCCCACAGCAACTCTCTCAAACTCGATAGATTTCACAACCTCATTCCTTTTGAAGTTTTAGATACACCCTACACGTGTCATTCTCTTTTCTCATTAATATGAATGCAAATCTTCAATGCGTAGTCCAGGCAGGTATCAAGGAAATATTACAGCATCACTTGACACGAACACTGATATATTGATTAAATGAGTTCAATACAAGCATCCTTCCATTTTCACAACCATGTTAAAGCTCAGAAGCTCCTCAGAATGAAGATTAGACGGATGCGGATGGATAGCTGATGTAAGGAAGCAGAAGCATCTCCACCGAGGAAGAAGCAAACTGCACTTGGGTCTCTTCATCTATAGTCAAGAAGAGAGGTGCCTGCCCAACTAGTGAATTGATCCCATTTTTATCAAAAGGTGGGCGAGTATCATCAGAGTTTGTTACCTCATAACCTTGCTTTGCCAAGACGTCTGTAATCCCTTCAAGAGGAAGAGCAGTCTGCATACAGCGAGAAAAGAAATCCTTAAAACAATTTAACAAGAAGAGTAATAATCCTGTAAGGTGCATGAATTCGTGCCATTGTAATTTAATAGAAGCTATCTCGAAATTTATTATGGTATATTCATGTATTGCATTAAGGGACGGCCCCCATATCCCCACATAAACACAATTTTCCTTATATTAGCAGACAAAACCGACTTCGTAGCTCCTTTCTATCAAGTATTAACAATGAAAAATCCACAAAGATGTGAAAATTATATCACTACTAATTCATTCATTTGATCCAGGATGAAAGATGGGAAGGAAGGACAGCTAAGTGTAAAGTGAATAGTTTGCCTCATGTCATCTTTTGAACTGAACAAAACACTTATCCACATTGAAGGTCCAACAGCTTTCATTATGTAGCACCACTTAATTAAACCCGATATCCATGCTCTTATGCTTTTGGCCCTTTCCTTAAGATTGAAGTGTGCTCAAAATGAGAACTATGGCATTGCATAAATGCTACTTGATGTCCCATAAAAGCAAAAGTGCAATTCTATATCACAATAAGGGTCCATCAAGCATGGATTGAGAACAAAAGACGAAATGTTTTATAAATGAAATGCAGAGTACCTTCGACATTCGTGAAATTCCAGTATCTGCATCAATGTTAATAGCAAAAGCAAGAACTATGCAGCATATTCTAACTTTTAGAACTCCCATTTGATGCTTCCTTCCATTCTTCTTTACGTTTGCACCTTCAGCTAAGTATACGAGCACAACGATCCAGCCATCTTAGTAGTTCTAACACCAATAACAGTGAATCTAAGAAATGTTGTTATATTCAGTCTTAAAACCAGCTTTACTTAGCAACATCAATGGAGTGCATCCAAATCACCAATAGTCCCTGCACGAACATAGTCCATCCTTGAAATGATGAAATCTATTTGCATCCCTCAAAATGATCTCTCTCCCGGTTATTTCAGCTATCAACTTGATAGCAGAGTGGCAATCCCCACAAACCCGAAGATTCTTAATGACACGAATGGGCATTCCTTTTGGAAGCTTCAGCAGTCCATATGCCACGGCCAATTTCTCGCTATGATACCGTAGGCTATGTACCTTCTCTTCTTCATCCACATCATGCAGCACAAAACTCCCATCAGGACAATATCCGGCTTCTTTTAGCAACCCCCCTAATTTTTCTAACATTCTTAATATCATTACATGCTCAGGATGGCCTCTACTATCTCCACCAGTGAACATATGAACCATTTTATCTACTTCGATCCAACTACAGCCAGGTGATTTGCTTATATTCCTTTCCTTCATGGCCTTCCTAAGCTCGGCAACATCTCTCCATTTACCTTGTGAGGCGTAAATATTTGATAGCAAGATGTAAGGCCCAGCATTGTTGGGCTCAAGTAGTACAAGTTTTTTAGCTGCAACTTCTGCCAAATCCAACTTCAGGTGGGTTCTACAAGCACCTAATAAAGCACCCCAAACAATAGCATCAGCTTCAACGGGCATCTTTTCAATTAAAACAATTGCCTCATCCATCCTCCCTGCTCGGCCAAGAAGATCAACCATGCAAGCATAATGTTCAGTTTTTGGATCCAATAAATACTTGGGTTTCATGGAGTCAAATATTTCAAGCCCTTCTTTGACCCTCCCAGAGTAACTACATGCGGAGAGAACACCAACAAATGAAATTTCATTGGGAGCAATGCCAGAAGAGATCATCTCATAGAAAACTTTTAAAGCCTCTTCTCCTAAACCATGCTGTGCATATCCAGTAATAATGGAATTCCACATAACAACATCCTTCACGGCAAACCTATCAAACACAATTTTTGCCTTCTCAAGATCACCACACTTTATATACATAGTGATCAGAACTGAAGAAACATACACATCGAAGTCAAATTGAGATCTCACCAGCTGGGCATGAACCTCTCTACCATGCTCAAGACAAGCCAAGCTACCACAAACAGATAGAATACTTATCATAGAGGGGAAATTTGAACTTACTCCCTCTCCTTGCATCAAACGAAACAAACAAAGGGCTTCTAACTCGAATCCTTTTCTCTCACACACCTTAATCATTGCACTCCACGTCCCATCATCCTTCTCTCTCATCTGATCAAATACCCACCTTGCTCTCCCTACTTCCCCATTTTGTCCAAATCCCATTATCATCTCATTACAAGCAGGAAGTGGCTTCGTAGGCATTGCTTTAAAAAGTTCTGCAGCTTCCTCAATCCTCCCACTCCTAGTATATCCCATCAACATTGCCGTCCAAGTCACCTCATTTTTCTCAGGCATCACTTCAAACAACTTTCTAGCCATATCCACCCTATTATTCATGGCATATCCACTAATCATCGTAGTCCAAGCAATCACATTCCTCTTTGGCATCTCATCAAAAATCATTCTAGCTTCACTCAACCTTCCTTCCAGACACAACCCACCGATCATAGTAGTCCTTGTAACAACATCCTTCACTGGCATCATATCAAAAAGCTTGGTGGCCTCATCGATACGGCCATCAACAATAAAACCGCCTAACATCACAGTCCAAGAAACCACATTCTTTTCAGGCATTTGCCAAAAGAGCGACTCCGCTTCCTTTATCATCCCAGCTTCAACATAACCCCTAACCATGGCAGTCCACGAAACTACATTTCTCTCAGACATTCTATCAAACACTTTTCTTGCTTCATAAACCATTCCATTTTTAATATACCCAGCTATCAAAGCATTCCAAGAAACATGGTTTCTCTCAGGCATTTTGTCGAACAGCTTCTGCGCCTCACAGGGTAGATAGTTCTGGAAATACCCACTAACAATCGCGTTCCAAGAAACGGTGGTTTTACAGGGTAAGTCATCAAAAATCTTTCGAGCTCTATCAATAAGGCCAATACGAGCAAAGTACGAAATCTGAGAATTGGAGGATATCGGAGCAACAACAGTGGAAAGAAGCCTATAAGCGATGCCCAGAAATCGCATTTGATAAAGAAAAGTCAAGGGAAACAAGAGCAAACAAAAGACTTAAATATCCAATCACTATGATCAATCAACTTGTGGGGAACTGTTTTTAGTGTCTCTCAACTCTCTATCCAGTCGGGACTGAAACTGAGTTTAGCATATCCATATACAATTGCTCAACTTCCATCTTTTGATGGCTTTGGTTTCTTATTATTATTATTTAAGTTAATAACATGATCAATTAAAATGTATATTAATTAACTCAAGGGGTGTGACTGAGTGGTAAGGGACTCGTTACCCTTAATCAAAGGTCAGGAGTTCGATCCTTACCTTTAGTTATGAAGCAGCCTTAAATCCTTAGGTCAATTGTCCCGCCCCGTGTGATGTCTTCCCATCAGCGAGGGGATTAGTTACCGAGTTCGCCGGTAGATATCCTGATCTCAAACTCAAAAAATATATATATTAATTAAAACCTTTTCTTTCGAGCTGTTAAAACAGTCTCTACTAATTAAGAGTAAGTGACTGTTTGTTTCAAAATTTAGAGGGTGAATAAGTATTTTTCTATTCCAAAAGCTATTTTTAAGAAAAATAAGTGTTTGGCTGTAAAATTTTAAACCATTTTTTCATAGAAATAACTTTTTTAGAAGCTAAAATATATATTTTTTAGAAGCTAAAATATAAATTTTTAGAAACTCAAATTTGGAGATAAAAAAAACACTTTTTTAGAAAGATTTTTCATATTAATTAATGAGTCTATTTTTTAGTCATCTTTATCTTTATTTTTCACATAATTCTTATAATACCCGCAAATATATATTTATGTTTATTTCAAAATTTATATAATATTATTTGATTTTTATATGTTTTAATATTTATTTTTTATATTAGTTTTATTTATATTATAATCTATATAAAAGATTTGGTTACATATATTTTATTTATATTTTGTATGGTTTAAAATTATATAATAATTAATATATTATATTTTGTATATTATTTAATATATTTTAAATAATCTTTATATGCATTAATAATTTTTATTATAAAATAAAATATAGTTAAAATTATAAATATTTTTTATTTTTATGTTGTCAAACAGTCTATTGTATAAAGTTCTTTTAAAAAAATTCTTTTTTAAATAACAGTCAATCTTAGAAAAGCTCTTCTTAAAAAAGCTTTACCGATATAATATTATTTAATAATATTTTTACCGAACATAAAATAAAACTACCTATTATTCAAGCTGTTCAAATATCGCATTTAGTAAATTTTTTACCGAATATTGTAATTATTGTGGTACTAATTAAAACCTTTATTTATAAGTATGAATAAATCACAATCAAATAAAAGGTATAGCATCCTAATTACTTACATCAAGAAATTAACCAACCCCAACAAAAACAATATCTCATATACTCTCAATTTCAAGGACTTGACATGTAATGACGGAGACCCAGATTCCTTCTCCGCATCAGCTTCCTTTTGACGATTAGGATGATCGAAGTTGGCCGGAACAACCGTGTCTGGCACCGAATCCTCGCCGCTCACGTCCGGACTGTTCGGTGCCGGAGCCTGGTCTTTAGGGCTCTTGAGACTTTCAGGCAAACCCTGACCGTGAGTCACATTTATTTGGAAATGCTGACCGCTCCTGCACTGATCACCATCATAATCCCCGGAAAAGAAATAGGTGGTCCCTTCCTTGAGTAAAGGAACTGGTACGGTGATTGGCTGTGTAGCCGTGTTTGATGGGTCGGCTGCAGACCATTGGTATATATCATCGTCTTTTGCATCGTCGTAATCGCACAGCTCGTAGGTCGTCGAGTTGTATGTTTGAATCACAGAGTGGTTGGTGTTTGTATTGAAAACTGCACTCATCCAAGAAGAAACAAATCAACATTGATCTTAAAAAGGCAATTCCCTAACAAATTTAGATGTTTATCCTGGAAACAGACCAATCATAAGGTGCCAGTACAAAAACAGTTGGAGTTTGAAGTTGTCCTATCAAGACAAAAGCTGATGATACAAAAGTTAGTGTGTCAGACAATCGGTCATAAGCACGTGAAAATTAACGTCTGCGTAAGCTTCTGAAAAAATATCATAACTGGCCATGTGCGAAGCTCGTTCCTTGTGGTTGGAACGCATCACAAGGAGCTGACACATTGCAGATAGAATGATCACAGGCAGCCATGTTCTAGGTGAGAATTAGGCCTTAACCTCCAAGAACAAGATGGCTTTTTTTTTTTGCCCTTTTCCTCTCCAACCCACACAATTTCTTTATTTCTTACAGAGCTACCAGTTACTGCTCTGTATTACCAAGCTGACACATTCTTAAATCCTTTCTGTCTATGAACATGCCTCTTTGTTTTTTTCGTATCGCAACTATGCAGGATCTAAGCTTCTAGGGAAAAGCAAAACATACTAGATTGAATTTTGGTGTGCTAAAGATAAGATTCTTAATATTTTCCCCCATTTAGAACTTAAAAAGGAAGTTCCTGGGATACTTATTAGTTGGAAAGACGGGTATCTAAAATTTTGTTCTTGAGAAGGGAACTTACGCAACACTTTTAACGCTTGAGCCTATCTTATCTGAACCCATTTATAGACAATCCAACAACTTGTGGAGGGAGATTGATATAACTGCAAATTTGGTATTAATCGCAATATTAAGAAAAATGACAGAGGGGGAGAAAACAGAAACAGAGCACCAGAAAGATTTCAACTTTAGATGCCTATGCAAACAGTAATCCATACCCATTTTCATTTACGTCTAGGAAAGTTAAATATGCAAGTTCTTTATTTTAAAATGATTCCATGATTGCAGAGACCACATGTTCCATCATGGAAGAATTGTATGTAAAAGAAAAGGCAACTTATATGCTGAAATCTAGAGCGAACAAAAGAAAACAAGTTCGATGAGTTATACAATCGTTCTTCCCCAGTAAATTTTGGTGCATAAGATCTACAGATTCCAAACATCAGAGAATTCATATGTCTATAGGCCAATTCAGGATCTCTTCCACATTTCTGATGTGTCTTTAAATGGTTTGAGACTAAATCTAGATGCACTCAGAATTTCAGTCAGCAGATAAGGGAAAATTGCAGAAAATCTGTAACTGTTCATCTAAAAAGATAACTTACAAAAAGAGAAAGCTTGATTCTTTAAGAAAACAAAGAAAACCCACGTTCAATAACTTACTGAGAAAATCTCCCAAGCTGAATTTTTTGCCATCAGCCCATTTCTGATAATTCACACCAGACTTCTCAGTGCTGTCATACCAGCCCAAGGCGTCACCGACTGTGTAGTTCTTGTAAGCACTCACTGATCCTGAAACCGACAAAAGAAGCAGAAAATAGAAGGTGTGGAATACAAGGGATACTGATCTGCCGTAGTTTTCTTCTTCCATCTTCTTGGAACTTAACCAGAGAAAGTGCTGCATACTGTGAGTTCTTTGGAGCAATATATTTATTTATAGGATAAAAATGGTGCAGAAGCTAAATTCTGTTCCAAGTTCTCAAGTAACATTGGTCCCTCCCTTTTCAAGAAATTACAGGTGAGGATCTTCTTTGTTGGCTGTGGTAAAACTTTTCCTAATATAAAAATATAAACTATTTAATGAAGAAAGGTGGAATAGCTGGATGCTGAAGTCAAATAAGGAGTAACAATGATTTGACATTCAATGATTGTAAAATGATGGAAGTTGGTTGAATGTCATACTTAACTTTTGGATTCTTACGATATTGTTTGCTGATAATTTTACTTTAATGGTTCCATATAAAAATATATTTAAAATTTGCTTTTTTATTTAAATTTGGAGTCCTTTGAATTTGTTATCTTTATTTAAATAATTGATAATTATTTATTCTAATTATAATTAATTAATTATATTATTAAAAAATAACTTTCTTTTCTCACATATTTAAGAATAGGGAGTAATCTTCAAAACTTATATATCAAAATACTGTTCGAACAATGTCATACCCATTAATATCTTCCAAACCTCCTTAAAGCTCTTTAGGCCCTATTTGGTTGAGGGGTTAGGTATGGAACGTAACACACTTTTATCTTTTGGTTAAGAGTTTCATAATGGAATAGAATATAATGAGATTGAAGCGAAATGTTTTATATTACGTTCCATTTCATTATAAACAGTAAAAATAAAAAACCTCCGATTCGGAGGGTTTATGATGAAATGTAAACTAATAAATACATAATACTTAATATACCCTCAATAATTTTTCTTACCAATTATTTCTTCTAACCCTACCCAAACTCATTTATTATTGAACACATGCTTATCATAGATATCTATTTACGGTCTAGTTATCATTTCCAGACTTCTCTTTTTGTTCTTCATATTCTACCACTCCTTCTTCTCGTGTTGTTTATTGGTGGAGAAGCAGAAGAGGAGCTGGAAGACTTGGTCACCGGTGAGTCTTCCTCTTTATCAAAACCTTCTTTTTATCTTTTGAGTGTTGGTATTGTCAAATAACTAATCTAAAGTGATGACGGTTTATTGATATAATGTCAAGTATCCTATTTATGCTGATTAATATCAAATAGCTAATGGTAAAGTGGTTACCAAAATCAACATTTGGCATTTAGCATTTAGAGTAATTTTTGAGGAGGTTCTTTGGCTGGAGGAGCTAGAGCTTCTTCAGCTGGTGCTTCTTCTACTTTTTCACATGGAGGAGGCTTTTTGGTCGCTTTTTTTTTACTTAAAGTAGGTTTTTTGGCTAGTTTTTTACTTGGAGAAGGAGGTTTTTTTGTTGGTTTTTTTACTTGGAAGAGCAGCTTTTTTGGCTGGTTTTTTAGGAGCAGGAGGTTTTTTGGTTGGAGTAGAAGGTTTTTTGGCAGAAGGGCCAGGAGGTTTCTTGATTTCTCTATTGTTGAGGTCCTCCAATAACACAGCTTTTTTTAATGGGTTGATTTAAATGTGCCTTTACAAATGAGTGCAGAAGCTACTTGTTAAACGTACTGTATATATAGGGAAGCCGTCGCGGTCTCCTTGGTATGTCTCGGTTTTTTTGCAGGAAATAATCTCTTCTAGCTAGATCCAGATTGCTGAAGTGATTGCGTTATCACCGAATACCCTTTTGGCCACAAATAGGTTCGTGTGTGAGATCTGCAACAATGACTCCCAAAGAGATCATAATCTCGAGCTTTACCATCGAGGCCATAACCTACCATGGAAGCTTAACTAGCGAGAGAGATGCTCCACGAAATATACAGTACAATCTGATTGGAAAGCTCACATGAAGACTTGTGGGACTAGGGAGTATAAACGCGAGTGTAGCACTCCGTTCTCCAGGTTCTTAATCCATTTCTCTGGTTTCGTATATTCAGTTACATGATTGTGATTTTAGGCTGAATATGTTTGACCTGGAGTCTGTGCTCTTCTAAAAAAGCTTGAGCTCTGACGATGTTATTGACGTCGCTGGCGGTGGAGTATTAGTTTCTAGTGCTTCAAGATAGCGGCAGAGGGGTGAATGAGCGATGTAAACCCCTTGGCTTCTCTGATAACTCTGCTGGATCGTACATCCTGACAAGCCTAGAAAGTCATCTGCAAGGAGTCACTTACCTGACGTTTCCTGATTTTTGCACTCTTTATTATCAATATTGTTACTATTATTATTATTATTATTATCATCATCATCATCATCATCATCATCATCTATATTTTTATTATATATTATTTCTATTATTATTATTATTATAGTATTTTTGTATTAATTATTATATTTAGTATTTACCTTTTGTGTTGTATTTTTTACTTTTCCAACCTGCATCTATATTATTCTTGTCACATTTGCATGTGGGCCTACTGAAAACAGTCTCTCTACAGTGTAGGAGTAAGGCTGCGTACTATCAGACCTCTCCAGACCCTGCTTCATTGCGAGACTTTGGAGTATGATGATGATGATGATGTCTGTTACTTTTATTAGTATATGTGTTTTGTTTTGGGTTAGGAGATTGTACTCTTATCTATTTTGGTTCACTTTACATATAGGTTCATACATATGGGTTTACCCATTGTTCACTTTACACTGAAGTAAACATTATTTGTTATGGGTTGAGCTGCTAAAAATATTGGTTATTTAATTTGAAAGGCACATACATATAGGTCAATATTGTTGTATACTCTTGCAATCCACTCATTTTACCGTGTGTCGCTCATTTTATATGTTGTGTTGTCTAAATTTGGGGTGTTTTTCAATTGTCGTTGTCTTCTTTGTTTTTGTTTTCCTATTACTTTGCTTGAAATTTCAGCGAGGGAATGATTTAGATGAAACTTCCCTTTTACGTTGCTTATTGTTGCTTTTATAACACCATATATAAATGAACATATCTATGTCATATTTGCTATATTTTGATTTTCAAAATCTAGAAACTACTCCTAATTTTATTTTTTATACATGAACGGTGAAGGTAATCAAATGAATAATCAAAACGAAAATTGATTCATATACATCAATTAGCGCTTGTTCATATTGTTTGTCTTGTGATCTATTGGTGGGTGTTACGTAAGAGACGCGCGAACAACAAACTTCAAATGCTTACACCATCGAAGAGATTGCAATCAAGGGAGAGTATCCTACGAAGAATTTTATTTCATTCCAATGGGAGAAATATAACTAGAATGCAACCTAAACCATTTATCGAATTATGTGATTTATTAGCTAGAAAAGGTGTGCTTTGACCCACTGTACAAATAACTGTTGAAGAACAAGTAGTGAAGTTTCTATACATATTAGGGCATAACGTTACTAATCGGGAGATTGCGTTCTTTTGGAGTTAATATGGGGAAACTGTAAGCCGTCATTTTCATAGCGTTTTGAAAGCAGTTATACAATTAAAGGACATGTTTCTAAGACAACCAGACGTATTAGAAACTCTATTGAAAATATTGAACAGTAGTAGATTATATCCATTTTTTAAGGTGATTTTCTTTTCTTAATTATATTAAACACACTTAATATTTGAGAATAATATACTTCAATGTCAGGATTGTGTTGGTGCAATTGGTTGTACACATATTCGTGTGAAAGTACTTGTTTGAGATGCCCCTAGATTTCGTGGGAGAAAGGATTATCAAGCACAAAATGAGTTGTGTGCTTGTTCTTTTAATATGTAGTTCACGTCTGTATTGGCTGGGTGGGAAGGAACAACATCCGATTCACGGATTATAAAAAGTGCACTAACCAGGCAATTATCACTTAAAATTTCCTAAGGTAAAAATAAGGATCAAACCTTATTAACTAATAAGTGTCATAAATTACATTTTGACATAGTTTTATTTATGATATGAAAATACTGTCTTGTTGATGATGGATTCATGTTGAGAAGTGGACTTATTACACCGTATAGAGGGGAACGATATCACTTGAAAGAATATTCAAGGAATCCTTTACGAAATGCTCGTGAATTATTCAATCATCGACATTCATCATTGTGTAATGTTATCGAAAGGGAATTTAATGTATTGAAAAAACGGTTCCCGATCATAGCTTCCACCACATATCCATCATATGGCATTCAGACTAAAAAATATATTATGGCTGCTGTCATTCTGCACAATTTCTTAATCGGTGTAGATCAAGATGATCCATTTCTTAATGAAGAGTACGATGGAGGGGAAAATAATAACTAAGATGGGTATGAAAATGATGACGAAGATGATGCACACAATAGATAAATTATAAGAGATAACATGGTTGCTCATATGTGGGCTGACGAATACTTGTGCCAGCATTTTCATACCCATCTTGGTTGACGAATACTTGTACCAGCATCGACAAGGCAATCGTGTTGATGAGACTTTAACGATGCATACACTTGATATAATTGAAGCTGGACTAAAGGAAAATTTTTCAGATAAAGGAATCGATAAGGAAAAATAAAAAATCAGAACAATATTATTAAGAACAAGTGGAGTAAGTGTTTTTTGATTTATTTTCAAATGGAGGTAGTGGATTTGCATGGAGTCCGTTAACAAATATGTGGATTGCTGAGCGAGAAGTGTAGGAGATCTTGATCTGTGTGAACTTAATACGATATATGCTGTGATTTCGTTGATTCATTTTTTTTTGTAACAAGCTAAACCAGAAGCTACTGAGTGGAGATAGAAGCCTTTTCATAACTATAGGAAGATGGTAGAGTTTTATGGACGTGATAAAGAAATTGGCGAGCATGCTGAAACAACACAGGAGATAAGTAGGCGCACTGTTTCTGTTGACAGTGGGTTTTCCAACACCATGGATGAAAATGATGACATTTAGACTCACAATGACTTAAGTTTTGAAGACAATATAACGATAGATGGTGATCGCACTGAATCTCCAATAGAAATGCCAGCTAATTCCCAAAATGCAAACCTAGGAACATCACGAAAAAGGAAAAATAAGGCAAATGATAATGAAGATGTAATCAAAGATGACCTTCAGACAGTTGCAGAAGTTATTATAAAATCTAATTCACTGTTAGTTAAACCACTTCCCATTTCAGAAGAAGAATTTTATAATCATTTGGTAGAGTTGGGATTGGAAGAATCAAAATTGTATGAAAGTTATATTTTCCTTGTTCGCAGACCTAATGAAGTTAGGGCATTACTTGATACACCAATAAATATTTCGGAAGAACATTTTGGATTTTATGATGTCTTCTTAATAGAAGACAATTGTAGTATGTGTTGATGACTTAGTATCAGGTCTCTTTCCCTATGCTCAATGTGTATACTTTTTCAGATATTTTTGTATATTTTGTGGATGAATTTATCACAAAGCCATGTAATTGAGGAAACTATGAGAAATTTACTTATACTGTGTATGGCAATCTAAGATGTAAAGGAAACGAGAGTAAATTTAAATGAGGAAACGAAAGGAAATGAAAAGAAGTGAAATTTAATTTCCTTCGTTTGGATTAGAATTTCTTAAAATAAGTGAGAGGAAATAGAATTTCCATTGTTTGGATATATAGATGGAAAAGAAAGAAAATTAGGTAATAATATATAAATTTGACAAATCTGCCAATGCATATAACTATTTGTAAAAATCCATATTTTTCGACACGTATGTGATTTTTGGTTAGAACATCCAAAGTCTTCAAGAGCATGCAAATC
>JAOTIZ010000008.1:6332231-6342375 GCA_027123425.1 Erythroxylum panamense | reverse complement strand
GATCTTAAAATATATTAAATAGTTAATAATAATATTTTTATATAATTAATAATAAATTTTATATAATTAATAATAAAATAATAAAATTATTATTATTTTAAAACATAAAATATATAAAAAATTATTTTCTGCTAACTTTTTAATTAAAAATAATTTCTATTTTAAAATTACTGCAATAATTATTTTAATATAAGAATTATAGTAATTATTTATTATATATTACGTTCTGATCTATCTGAAGTAATATTTTACTGTATTATATTACCATTTTAAAACAAATTTTCACTTATATTTACGCTCTATTTTTTTTACATTTTATTAATTAAATCCTGCCAAATGTAATAAAATCCTGCGGCCGTGATTAAATAGCGGCGAACGCCGTATCCAAGCTGATTTCGCAATTGAGTCTATTTACTTAAAGCTTGAAACCCTAGCGCCACCCTCTCACAGTCGTCGTCCGCCAATTTCCCCCAATTTTAAACCCTAAATCTCCGCCTCTCGTCTCTCTTACTGAACTTTATCATGGCCAGAAAGAGAAAGCAGCGATCTTCTGAACCTACTGTTACTGAAACTCCCGATCCCCAACTCCAAAAAGAAGAAGAAATTCCATCTGCAGGGGAAGGAGAAGAAGAAGAAGAACAAGTAGAAGAAGTAGAAGAAGAGACTGTAGTTGAAGAAGAGGTTGAGGAAGAGGAAGAAGTAGAGGAAGAGCACGAGGAAGAGGAAGAGGAAGAGGAAGAGCAAGAGCAAGAGCATAACGAACAGCAACAGCCCGAATCCCTAATTTCATCTGTTTCTGAACCCCAAGCAAACGGGGGAGGAGACAAAGGACATGGAAGCGAAGAGAAGATGGAAAAAGAAGAGGACTTTTTAGATGAGCCTCTGGAGAAGCTTCTTGAACCTTTTGGAAAAGAGCAGCTTGTGGGTCTTCTTAGGAAACTCGTGGATAAGCATCCCGATGTGATGGGTTGCGTCTGGGAGTTTGCCGACACGGACCCAGCCCACCGCAAAATCTTTGTCCACGGCCTTGGCTGGGACACTACGGCCGAAACCCTTAAAGCTGAATTTGGAAAGTTTGGGGAAATTGAGGATTGCAAGGCTGTGACCGATAGGGTTTCTGGAAAATCAAAGGGATATGCGTTTATTTTGTACAAACATAGGGTTGGAGCGCGCAAGGCTTTGGAACAGCCGCAGAAAAAGATTGGAAATAGGCTTACTTCGTGCCAATTGGCCACTACTGGACCGGCACCGCCTCCAACTCCGACGACTTCAACTCCAGGAGGGTCAGAGTATACCCAGAGGAAGATTTTTGTGAGTAATGTTTCAGCAGATATTGATCCGGAGAAGCTACTTCAGTTTTTTAAGCAGTTTGGGGAAATTGAGGAGGGTCCATTGGGTCTTGATAGGAATACTGGTAAACCTAAGGGTTTTGCTCTTTTTGTGTATAAGAGTGTGGAGAGTGCAAAGATCGCATTGGAGGAACCTTACAAGAAATTTGAGGAGTATACTCTACATTGCCAGAAGGCAATTGACGGGCTGAAATATGGTAAACCGGGTTATGGAAATGCTGGTGGTAGTGGAGGTCATCATCATCATCAGCAGCAGCAGCATCAGCATCACCATCATCAGCCTCATTACCAGCATTCGGCAAAGAAAGGGAAATTCAACTCTAGTGCTTCTGGTGGCCCTGGGCATCTAATGGCACCCTCAGGATCATCTGTGGGTTTCAACCCGGCGATGGCCGCACAGGGTTTGAACCCAGCACTTGGACAGGCCTTGACTGCACTGATAGCTACCCAAGGAGCAGGATTGGGGATTGGGAATCTGCTCGGAGCCTTTGGAGGAGGAGCCGTGAACCAGGGAGTGCCATCTGTTGGATATGGGAATCAGGGTGGTGCTGCTTATGGAAACCAGCCACCAATGCAGGGCGGATATGTGAACCCTCAGATGAATCCACAAATGGGGCAAGGCGGTGCAGGCAGGTCTCAGCAGGGTGGTCCTTATATGGGACATTAGGTGCGCGTTCATCGCTACTCTGTTTCTTAAGATTTTGATTTGTTGAAGGTATATATGTCTAAGGAGTATATTTTCTTTATTTCCTGTTAATCTTAATGCTACTTCATCTTTTGAAAAAGCTATGCAATGTGGCGGTAACAAATGTAGGAAAGAAAGGAATTGAAAAATAAAAGAGAGCCACTCTGCATATTGGCAATGGCTTTCATTCAGTTGCCGGGAAAATTTCCCATTATGGTTGACCTCCACCTGGCAGTTGAAAGAGGCTATATTGCAGTACAATTGTGCTAGTGATGGTCTTTGGTGTACTTTGTCATTGTCTGATGCAAAAGTGATAATTTAGTGTTTTATTAGGACCAAGAGTAAAAAATCTGATTAAGACTTAAGGAATGCCCTTTGTCATATTTTCATTTTACTTGGACTCGAATATGCTATCTGATTGTTGCCTTCTTGAACAAGTGAACTTCCTATGCAAGGCTGTTGCTCGTGCATTTTGAGTTTGAAGCAGATAACTGCATTGTATTCTTAACTTTATTTTGTTCGCAAAGTTACTTTGTTCTTTTGTTATGAAAACAAGTCGTCTGCTGCAGTTCTGTTCAGTATCTCTTCCCTAGGTGTGTGGTACTTTTGGGAACCCATCATTCTGATTGTTGGGTTAACTATCCTTTGCTTGCATCTCGACATTTTGCCATGCTGCTCTACTTTAGTTTTTGTTTTGTCTATGTAGTTTTCCTTTAATTTTAAGTTTCTGAAACTGGAATATCTATTTTAATTGCTTACAATGATAACAAAAACCAACATTTTTCCTTCAAATTGTCGAAGGTATGCACATTCAGCTTTTGTTTCATTTCTTTATACTTCTAAACTTTTTAATTTTGAAATCAGCTCTTTTCATGATTTATCTATTCATTGTGCAGATTCCTTCATAGATGCATCAATCATTTAGTTTTGGGCTCTGCTGATTCTTCTGAAGTTCCAGGACTCTTGCAAACGAAGTCTTAAATTTGGAATGAAAAGTTTATGTTTTGGCTATAAAGACCAAATCTGAAACCTGTATTTGGTT
Organism: Erythroxylum panamense; assembly: GCA_027123425.1. Taxonomy (NCBI): domain Eukaryota; kingdom Viridiplantae; phylum Streptophyta; class Magnoliopsida; order Malpighiales; family Erythroxylaceae; genus Erythroxylum; species Erythroxylum panamense. The sequence continues at coordinate 6,339,299 of JAOTIZ010000008.1, read as the reverse complement.
TTATTTCAGTGCTAAATTTCCCCTTCACATGTTTTCAAATATGTATTACTCCATATTTACAATATGTTTCTTAGAGGTGTTGGGGGATAGGACAAATTTCTAAGGAACAGTGGTATATTTCTGTATGATTTTAGTCTCGTCTGCTACTTTACAACTCCTCATGCTTCTTTTTCATTTTTTTAATTTCTTCTACGCCCATGGATTAAGACAAATTTCTCAAGGTGGTTATCATGCACTTTATGGATCATCTTGACTGAGTTTTTCAGTGATGGTTGTTTCTCCCGTTGTCTAATAAATTTATTTTTAGAGCATATTATACGGAATCAGTTTTAGAATTTTGTCTTGTTTCGCTGTCCTGACTTGTTTGATATCATTCATATTTTCTGCTTGTTTGGATGGTGTACTTATAATTATCTATTATCCATGATTTCTTACTTAATTATGATTACTTCGGACTACTGAAAAGAGCAGATTAACTTGTGCTGCTATTCATCGATCAATTTATCATTATCTGCTTTAAGTCACTTTTACTTTTCCTTGCTGTCACTAGATAGAAATTTCTCCTAGAGGATTGCCGGAGTTAGACTTTTATAGCTCTGTAGATTTCAAGTGTTATCAGTTATTAAAATGACTGATTTTAAATCTGCCCCAAGTAGTTGGGAGTCGTTTGAAATTCAAATTTATTGATGACTGCTGTGTGTAGCAAAAGTTGAATTTTAGATTCCTGGCTTTCTCATGGGCCAAATTGATTAAAGGATATTGATTGAACGCTTGAGAAAAAGAGACTGGTTTATAGTTGTAATATGGTAGTTGGCCTCATATTTAGTATTCTTTCATCTAACACTGAGGTCTGGAGTTTGTTTGCACCTTGGATTTTCTTGGCGCTTTGAGAACCTTGAGTTTAACAAGGCAGGGAGTTTCAGCATTGACATCTTTATTTCACTGTATCTACCGATGTGGTGCACAGTTGTGGTCCCTTCCTCTTAAGGTATGAACTTGGTACTATGTTCAGTTCATCTTGATGGAATTCAGTCATGCCTTGGTCTCAAATTTCAAGTTTGTAACATCGAGTGCTGTATTAAGGATCTTTGGTCCTATTGATGAGAGAGCCGCAACCATGCCAGATGTGAAGATCTCACAAAATTGCAGTCATCCTTGTCGTCAGTTTTATTTTAATTATGTGGAGCATCATACCATATATAACTTGAGCTTTTGTATGTTTTGTTCGACTTGCTAGTATCTTTTTCTTTTCTCCTACCGTTGTTTCTTGGTAGCCACATCTACCTTTCCCTGCAATACTTTTTGGCTTGATTACTATCTGTGAGTGTTGGCTGAGTGGAATTGGTACTGTAGATTGTAAGAGTTTGGACCTTCTTTACTGTAGAGTTGAGAAGTTGATTACGAGGAAAAAGATGTTCAGCTTAAATCCATCTGCTTTCGATGGTAGACATCTGCTTTCTTAAATAGCTATGGTCTTGTAGGTTCCATGGTAGATATTAACCATGATAATGTTACTGCTTTTGATTTTTAAGAATGAGCTTGAATTGGAGAGAGTCCGGAGATGATGACAAGGAAAAACCTTACTGTAGCGTTATTGGTTCTGAATGAACTTTTTAAGTAAGAAGCCTACTGTTGCATAAGATTCGGAAGCAAAATGTGAAATACGTGTCGGTACAATGCAACAAATTGTCGTCACTCACTGCAGTGTGTACAATAGGAGTGAACTGTTCCTTAGTCAACGGTGATGATGATGGAAAATCCCTAACTCGAGACCACTTCCTCAGAATGTGTTTTTTTTCATTGAACTGAGGCTCCGTGTGACTTGATCGGTTTGTTCCACTCTTATCTGTCGGAGATTATTTACCACGGCGGAACCTGTGGAGTATGGGGTCGTGCTAGTACTTTTTTTTTATATATACAAGGGAGAAAAATACCTAGAAACTAGAAAGTACAAAAACTCGCAACTCACGACACCCCTAATGCAAGGTGCGAGGATATATCGTTCTGATCATATCATGCTAAAGTACGTCTCGAATAATCATCGGAGGATCCTGAAGATATTGCAGTCCAGGCTTTGATCGAGATGCTAATGCAGCTAGTCGATCTTTACTGTTCTCATTTGATTTTATTTACTATTTTTTACATTTTTAAATTAGATAAAAAAATTTATATGAATGGGTTTTATATATTTTCATCAAAATTGATTTGAGATTTTCGAGATTTTATCATTAATTAAGTATACAACATTTAATTATTTGATATTAATACCAAAAATAATTTAAATTGATATAAATAATTATCTAACTTTAAATGATTATTTTGTAAATTTGAAAAATAACAATGCTTTTAACAAATGAAATGTTTTATACTATTAGTTTATAAGTAAAAATTGACAAATTTTGTTTATATGATATGATTAATAAAATTACCAAATTTAATTGCCAAACATAAGTCGATTCGACTGTAGAAGCTCCTGATTCACTCCAACCATTATAGATTCTATCCTCTGCGTTATGCACAGAAGGAGGCCTCATGACTGCTATCTTCAAAAAGTTGTGTGTATAACATCCCATTTCTATTGCCATTGTCCGTTGACATGCTCCTTCACCCGAATATGTTTTTCTGCGTCTGAGATAGGAGTCACGATCAAAGCAGAGAACTTAGTGTGTCCTAACCACATATCCTCCCAAATTCGTACGAGTCATCATTTCCTAATGCCCATTGAACTCTTTGGAACATAATTGGCCGAAATTTCTTCATTAGAAATGCTTCATTACTTTGTTTTAAACTCCGCAGCCCAAGACTGCCACGTTCTTTTGGTTGACACACGTCGATCTACTTGATTAAATTCATCTTCCGTTCTCCTCCAGTAGCAAGGGATAGTAAGCACAACTGATTGAGCAAGAGTATTGAGACCAACCAAGGATTAGATTGTGAGCCGACCAGCTTGTAAACCGCTGATGAACACGATCTGCAATTGGATGATACGTACTGTTGGTGATCCGCTTGTGAAGGAGCAGTATGCCAAGAAATGGTCCCAAATCCTTTGCAAGCTTGAAACCCAGTCTATTACTAAGTTGTCTTGTTTCCCTTTTAAAGACGCTATCAGAATAAAAGAGCAGAGGTTTGGGATGGATTCACCAAATTAAGGAGCAGAGGTTTCAACCGATTGGCAATAACCTTCGTAATCAGTTTATATAACACAATACACAAGCTAATCGGGCAAAATTGATGAGTCCAGATCTCCTGTTTAGTTTTATGGTGTCTTATTGTGTCCAGTAAATCTCAGCCATTTATTTATATGAGTTCCGCATGAGTCCCACAGAAATAAATATAAATCCTGCAGAAATAAATAACTGAAATTTACTGAACACAATAAAACACCATAAATTAAACAGAAGATCTTGTCTCAAAATTGATACCACTAGAAAAAGCCTCCAGCACCATGTTGACCAATGAATGGGGTTGTTCAAATGTAACAACTGAGCTCTCTGACACATCCCTATCGTCTACAATCTACATATTATTAAACATTATATAAAATATTCACAATTATTTACTTAATAAATTATTATATGATTAATTTGTCTATTTTATCAATAATAAAAATAAATAATATTAATATTATTGGAAAATTTAAAAAGTAAGGGCCACCCCCACCAATTGGGGGAAAGTTTTAGAATGATCGCATCAACAGTACTAATGGTCAATATAGCATTCCAATTCCTTTTGTTAAGTTGACTAAAACTCACATTCAGAATACACATTGCCCTTTGTAAATATGCTTAATGCGTTCTGATTAAAGCAATTTGAATCCATTGACGCCACCTGACAGAGAAGGGATAAACATGATGGCAATTCTAAACTGTAATTCTGCTAAACGAAAGGACAAGAATTTTTAAGACATTCCATCTTTCACAAAATCTAGAAAACAAGACCACTGGCAAACATAAGCAAAACATTTAAAGGCAAAATGAGCAGAATGTCTATATTTTGTTGAAGGCGACGATGTCACAACTCTGGACATGTTCATTGCATGGCTCCACTGTGAGATGCTCCTCTATGAGGGAATCCACAGACACAAGGTCATCCACGATGGTAAGCATGATCTGCAGCTTCTTAATACCATAGCCAACTGGAGCAAGTTTAGCTGCATCAAATACAAAGCAAAAGCAATCGAGAAGAAGGTGTCAATGAAAAAGTAGACAGAAGAGTTTTCCTATAAAACTATACGAAATAAAATCCTACATGCTCCCCATAGAAGTCCAGGCATCTCGATGCTTCGAACTGCCTCCTCCAATTTCTTCATGTCTGTTTCATCATCCCATGGCTTGATATCCATAAGAACTGATGATTTCCCACCTACAAAGATGAAAAATAAATAAATATCCAACAATATGATCATAAACTGCTTCTTCAGAAAAGTAGCACCAGATGAGCAGATCTTTTGTTTGGTGTTAACAAGTATGGTGAGTTCAAGCTTCAGACAAGAAACTTCTCAGGAATCAAATGGAGAGAAAATGTCGCAGAAGATGTGAACGGCAACAAATTGGTTAAGTTAATAAAGAACTCACTCTCTTTCTTCTTAGAGGATGCCTTTTTGGCTGCCTCCCTCTCCTCTGCTGCTTTTTTATCATCCTCGGTCTCATCTGCGAACAGATCCAAGTCATCATCATCATCTCCAGCGGCAGCACGAGCAGCCTGAGATTGTGAAGGAGAAAATAAACTCCAGTAACCGTACGACATCTAGCAAGGATAACAGCTAAAACTACAACCTAAGGACGAATCCTAGATTGAAAATCTAGCGTGCTACTCGATTAATTCTCAGTGTTTAAAGACAAACCATATCATCAATCATCATTATCAATTACTTATTATCCAATCCTACGGCTTGCAAAACTCTTCATCCCAGCATCAGGGCTTTGATTCTCTACTCATTTAACATTTCAACTGAAAGTCAATCAGATGTTCATAGAAAGACACATACCTCTTTAGCAGGAGCAGCTTCAGCTGGAGCGGCTTTGCCACAAATCCTCACGCCAACAGCTTTTCCAGGGAAGCTAAACCCACCAAAAAGCAACCAAATCAAAATGTTGACAACAACGGCTTATCATCGTTAAGGACAAAGAGCAGAAGTTGAAATTAAAAAAACAAAGCAAGAAAACGAACCTTGTGGCAAGATGTGAAGAGACACTTTCGTACCACTTGCTAGCATTGGGAAAGGAAGTTCCAGGCTTCCCCAAAACGGCAGCATAAACCTTGACATCATCCTTAGTAATTTGATCCCTAAAGATCCAAAATTTAACAGAATTCAGCCAAAAAAAGAAGAACCAAACAAATAAACAAGACGCACAAAAAACAGATAAGAGAAGAGCAGTACCCAGAAATATATGATTTTCCGGCGAGAAACTCGTCGAGAGATTTGAGGCCAGCCTCTGTGTGGAGATCTGAAAGGGTGATGGCCATTGATGGCAAATGAAGAAGAAGAAGAAGAAGAAGAAGAAGATAGTGGGTCAAAAGTAGTACTGTACAAGAGCAGGAGGCTGTGTACAGGAGCTATAGGGAATGAAGAGAGTTGAAGTGTGGTTTTTTATAGTGGACTTCAATTATTGAAAACCCTAGATTTCAATATTTTGCATTTTCCTATTTCTTAATTCTTATACCACAAATGTTATATTTTTAAAAAAATTGAAATTGTTCCCGTTGGGTTATCTTTTACTTTGTATTTTATTAATTTCCATTAAACTAAAAGGATGGAATATCACAATTTCAATCCCTCTATTTTAGTTATTTTCATTTGAAAATTCTTTAATTGAATTTTGTCACATAGAAAAGAAATAGTATAGGACTCAAGTTAACATGTTTAATAATACACCAAAAGTACAACGAGTTAATCAGTTTTGCCTGATTCAATCGTAAAATTTTGAATAATTCAACTTTTCAATACAATTTTTAATTTTTTAATTCAATTTACTTTAATAGCTCTTATTGTTAAAAACTCATTAATTAATTAATTAATATATGAATTTTTATAAATTAATAATTTCTTATAAACTAAAATAAATTAATTAACATTCATTTAATAATTTTTAATTAAACTTCAAATTTTTCAGTAGATAAAGTGCATTTCTTTCAATAATATTTCAATTTTTTAATTTTATTTTAAACGATTTTATGACGTTCTAATACTAATCGATACTTATAAACCTAAAACCTCTTTTTTTACTAACTTAATTTACAGTCAGATTGAAATTAACATTAAGAGGAAGAGCTCAAAATATAAGTGGATTGCGGAATATTTGGTCAACTTTTTCACATCATGATTTTTAGAATGTAACATTTCATCATCACACCTAGTCTGAAATCCCGCAATAAAGCGAATTTTATCTTTCAAATCTTGATTAACCCTCACTATCGAGTTTGCATTTAAAACATAAAAGCTTCAATTTCATGAAAGAAAAGCTCCTAAGTAGGGTATTAGGCTATACTAGCTGCACAGATTCTTGCATTTTATGTAGTTATTGATGGCCAAAGTTGTCAAGTATTTCTGAGAGAATGACAAGTCCAGCACCTCCAAGTACTAACGACAGGGTAATTCTTCCTCCTGGAACCAGCTGAGGTAGCTTCACAGACGGTGATGAATTCAAGTCCCCCCGATCCGACCAAGCCATTGCAGCAGGAAGGATTCCAAAGAGCACCAATACTAGCAAAAGCATGAAACATATGCACATAATTAAATTGACGTCAGAGCCATGGCAGGCACGGATGGTAATGCTAATAGTGAGGGGGCGTTCAAGGGTATACCTCCATAAGTTCCTGCAAAATCCAAGGCCTTGAAAAATATATCAGGATCCAGTAAAGATAACACCAACGGTGGAAACAAAGTCAGTAGGTATGGCAAAGGCCTATTCTGACCAGCTGGGAGTTTCAGCACTGAATACAAAAAAGTAGAAAAGGAAAGATCTTGTAAGACATGCAAAATGTTGGTCTGTGTTAGGATCCAAAGACCTAACAAGTTCTATTTCATCAACCAACTACAACTCAGAGATTCAAGCAAGAAAAACAGTA
>JAOTIZ010000008.1:6297499-6320406 GCA_027123425.1 Erythroxylum panamense | reverse complement strand
GCTCTTCCTTGAAATTGACCAGATAAAAGTCATTCTCCAAGTCAATAATTTTCAGGGGACCCGTCGGATGCCACATGCGGAGGAGACGATCCCGGAGCAATTGGAAGCCCATTCTGCATCCCAGCAGCTTAATTACAATGGCTTGATCCCAGACGTTATCCAATTTTGTGTGGAATGTGGAAGACAGATCAAGACTTAATCCTTTGGGTCCTTGAATCAGGGTGATGTCTCCCTCCTCCAGGTCGATAGGCGGGTCTTCAGGCCAGGGGAGATTAAGAACCGGGTTGTTCGGGGTGGAACTACCCGAAACAGCTGCACTATAACTGGGGGAAGATGGGTGTACTGGTTGGTCAGCGTGAGAAGGGTCGTCCTCCTGCTCACGCAAGCGGACCTTTTTGGCTGTGTGTGTGGTAGAAGCCATTGGAAGGTGGTAAGGAGCAACGGCCGGAACGGCCCTATAGACTGTAGCGGTGGCTGTATTGACTCGGAGAGGAATCGGTGACAGTGCGGTAAATGTTGCCAAGTTACTGTAGCAGTAATGTTACTGTCGCAAAGTACTTTAGCAGTTGAGAGCATATGTCCCTTTTAAGGTTTCTTTATAATCAATATCTGTCTTGTTATTTAGCAGAGTACAATTAATGTTAATAAGACTCTATCGTTAGTTTCTTGCTTCTAATCATCTTTGTATAACCATACTAGCCAACGGGACTTTTAGAAAGTTAATAATTACTTTTCTCTATTATAACTGTCATTAAAAAAATGTTTGATTGGAAAATAAAAAAATACTATTTTAATAGGTATGATTTTTTTGGGTAATCAAAATAAAGTTTTTTTAAGAAGCTATAGGTAAAATTTTCATATCAATTAATGAGCATATTTTTTAATTTCTTTTATCCTTATGTTTTACACATAATTCCCACAATACCCACAAATTCTTCTTCACATTTATTTTAAGAGTTATATAATATTATTTTGCTTTTTTATATGTTTTAATATTTATTATTATATTAATTTTACTTATTTTATAATCCATATAAAAGATGTGATTAGATATATTTTCATTTATGTTTCATATGGTTTAAAATTATATAATGATTAATATATTTTACTTTGCATATTGTTTACTATACTTTAAATAATATTTATATGCATAAATAATTTTTATTATAAAATAAAATATAGTTAAAATTAAAAGTATTTTTATTTTTATATTACCAAACAGTCAGCTGTATTAAGTTCTTTAAAAAAACTCTATTTTAAATTACAATTAAACAGTCTATTTTAGAAAAAAACTTCTCAAAAAAGATCTACATAAAAAAAATTCTATTACATAAAAAAATTTCTATCGACAAAAGCGTTACTAATATAAGAACAACTAAATTTGACAAAAGATATACTAATATAATAACAACTAAATAAAGTCTAAGACGAGAACGTGTTTCATGAAATTGCTTTAAAGATCCCAATCTTCCCAACTTTTACATTTTCTATTCCATGATTCATAACTTTATTCCACTGGAGTAAAGCTCACGTGTAAGAATAAAGCCTTCGGTTATTCTTAGAAGAGTGATGACTGATGAGAGTGTTTGTCATAATATTAAAAAAAAAAGTAATTTAAAAAAAATATTCTCTTAAATTTTTATTTAAAATAATTATCAAATACATGTGACATAAATAAAAAATATGAATCAATAAAATATTATTAATTTTGTGACCTAATTTAAAATTTAAATTTAAATTAACCTAATTAAAATTGATCAAAATTAATAATTTAAGATAATTATAATTACTATATTAGTTTTACCAGTTTAGTTTAATTGATTTAAATTAAATTTAAAATTTAAGTCCATATATATTTTTCTTTATTTTATTCTTATTTATATAATGTTTAGTAATCTTTTTTATTAAATATTTAAAAATATATATTTGAGTCACGAATAAAAATTATTTTTTCTTTTTAATCTTCCAAAAGGCCGTGAATCCTGAACACAATAAGTACATGCCTATTGACATGGTCTTTGCTATGTAAATCCTCACCTAATCAGAGACAATGATGGGTTGTTTTGATCCAATTTCTGAGTTTGTGCTGCTTTGCCTTCTGTTCTTGCTCTTACTGCTAGAAACTGGCAAGGCTTTCTCAGACCAAAATGAACAGCTCCAAACTTACATCATTCACTTGGATCATTCCCAAAAGCCCGATTCCTTCTCAACAAGCCATGAATGGCATCGGTCAATCCTGACTTCATTGTCGAACCCTCCTCCTGATGATGATGATAATGAAGCTATCCTCTATTCTTATGAACATGTCTTGCATGGGTTCAGCGCCAGGCTCACCAAGTCTCAGCTCTCTGAAATTCAGAACTCCCCTGCTCATATTGCCACTCATAAGGACTCCTTCGTCAAGCTAGCCACCACCCACAGCCCTCAGTTTCTCGGGTTGAACCACAAGAACGGCCTGTGGCCAATGGCTTCTTACGGTGCAGGCGCTATCATCGGAGTAGTCGACACAGGAGTTTGGCCGGAGAGTGAGAGCTTTAATGATGATGGTATGCCTCCTGTCCCTGAAAGATGGAAGGGTCAGTGCGAGAATGGTGAGTCGTTTAGTCCATCGTTGTGCAACAGGAAGCTGATCGGAGCTCGATCTTTTTCCAAAGGGCTTGTCGGCGAAGGGTCCAAAGTCAACCCGGAGGTGGATTACGACTCTGCTAGAGATTTCAGTGGACATGGTACGCATGTTTCTTCAACAGCCGCCGGAAATTATGTGAACGGCGTAAGTTACTTCGGTTATGCTCTAGGCAAGGCCAGAGGTGTAGCTCCTCGTGCACATATAGCTTCGTACAAGGCTCTTCATTCGACGAGCTCAGGCGAGTACGGTTCCGCCGTCGACGTTCTTGCGGCCATTGACGCAGCAATCACTGATGGAGTCGATATATTGTCAATGTCTCTAGGATTTAATCCTGATTATTACTTTAACGATCTCATGGCTATTGGCTCTCTGAAAGCGATCGAGAAAGGGATTTTCGTGGTTGCTGCAGCTGGAAATAATGATGATTTGTCGACAAGTCCTTTCAACAGAACTCAAAATGGAGCACCATGGATCACCACTATCGGAGCAGCCACCATTGATCGGAGCTTCAAAGCTGTATTGAAACTGAAAAATGGCAAACTTCTCAAAGGAATATCTTACTTCCCACAGAGCATTTTCATCTCCAACACTTCCTTGTACTTTGGAAGAAGTAGCGAAGCTGAATCAAAATGCTCCCCTGGTTCACTCAATCCAAGTGAAGTTCACCGAAAGATAGTGGTCTGTAACGTGAGCTCATTTATGACCATCTCCATGAAAGACCAAGAGAAAGAGCTTGTAAGAGTAGGTGCAGAGGCAGGCATATTCGTTTTAGAAAAGATAGGGATTACAGGTCCAAGCAAGTTCTACACCATTCCTACCATGATGGTGCCTGCTTCAAGCTTCAAGGATTTGGTTGGCGAACAGAAGGTGAAAAGCTTGAAGTTCGTTACAACTGAATATCACACTAAACCAGCTCCTGAAGTTGCGGAATTCTCATTAAGAGGGCCAAACCAAGTTAGTCCAAATATCTTAAAACCTGACATTGTCGCTCCTGGAGTCGACATTCTAGCAGCGACAGTTCCTACTGTTCCGGTCACAACTCTGGGAAGGTACGGTCTGACCACAGACTATACTATAATGTCAGGCACATCAATGGCGACTCCCCACGTCGCCGGAGTTGCAGCCATGCTTAAAAATGTCCATCCTGAATGGAGCCCGGCGGCGATCCGATCAGCTATCATGACCACTTCTTATGTTATAGATAACACCGGAAATTTTATGCTAGATCAGCTGACGAAAATGTCCACCACTCCTCTGGCTTGTGGAGCTGGTCATATCGACCCGAACAAAGCCATTGATCCTGGACTAGTCTATGACCTGAGCTTCCATGATTATGTTGGCTTTTTGTGTGGACTAGGGTACAGTAGAAAAGAAATAGAGATGGTCATCGGCAAGCGACATTGGAATTGTCAGCGAGGAAAAGAACAAGATCTGAACTACCCTTCTTTCATGGCGATCTTTTCCGGCGAACATCGTTCTCCGGCCGTAAAAAAGTTTATCAGAGTCGTGACAAACGTTGGGAATGATTCGTCTGTTTACCATGCAACTACAGAATACGCAATTCCAGGATTCAGTATCGTAGTTGAGCCATCAACTTTGTCCTTTACTCACAAGTACCAGAAACTGTGTTTTTCACTGGAGATAAAGCTCGACGAAGAAGTTTTAACTGAAAAACAAGCAGAGCTTTATGGTTTTCTTAAATGGACTGATCAACATAACCATGTTGTGTCAAGTCCCGTCGAGATTCTAAAGCTGTAGCTGATCAGAAGCACCGCAACTGAGAATTTCCTATGAAGAATAAAGTTCTTTTGGTGATTTATCTGCATCATGGGTCTTAGTTTTGGAAATCTATTGTTTGTTTTCCAAATCATTGCCTCCAAAAGATCAGTGTTTGTTCTAATAAGCAGTGAGTGTTTGTGTCAATATTTTTCAATGGAAATGTGTTTTCATTGAGTTGCAAAATCAATGTAATAATTAATAATAGATTCAGATTCCAAGTGCTTTCTATATTATGAAATTTTTCTAAGATTTTTGTCTTTACCAGAATTTGTGTATTAGAAAATCTTGAAATATATATCCTGTTAGTTAGTTATTATGATTACATGAAGATCATTGTTCATTTCTAATTTCTAAATGTGAGGGCTTGAGAATTGATACCATTGATGATAAAAAAGTTATCTTAATTTTCAATAGAGATTTAGGAGGTGGTTAGTTCACACAGATAAATAATAATAAGAATAATGAGATTGAATATAGCAAGGAATAGTAAATAATAAAAATTGATATAATCATTATAATTATGATAGTTGATTAAGAGGAAAGAATTATTACTATTACCATAGTAGTTGGTTTGTTTTGGTTTGTTAAAAATTTGTTATATTTTAAATTGATTAATGAATTATATTTTAATTATTTAATTATATCTTAATTAATCATTTAATTATATATTAATTATTTAATCGATTATATATAATTAAGTAATTATAGTTTAATTAATTATATTTTAATTAATTAAAATAAAGAAAATATAAGTATCACGGTATTATATTTTAATTAATTAATTAAAAAATATATATAAGTGTCACAGACGTAGCACTTAGTATCACTCACGGGTATGATAGAGGCTGTCATACCTGTGACAATTACCTATTAATTAAGGAATGAAAGTCATGCTTCTAGAAATGGAGGGTATGGAGTAATACCGAAAAGAGGGATATCCAAAAATTGTTAATTCAATCATAATAAACAACTAACTAATGTTTTTCATTCTATACCTATATATTGATTCCCAATTTTCTTAACCAAGCATCCTCAAGAGTTTCCAAAATCACTTAAGAATGATATATAGATTGAAAATTTATGATGTAGATCCTTCGAGACTTTGTGGATGAAAATTTTCTCTAGCCTAAGAATCAAAACGAGAAAATTCTTTATCAATTCATATGGTCTAACAATACCACATTCACAAATGGAAATTTGCATATTAAAAATACTTATCTAAGAGTTGTGTTTGCTACATAAACAAGTAGTCAACAAAGCATGCTTGAAGGTTAGCAAAACCCAAATGACCCAACTAAAAGTCAATGAATTTCAAGTTAAAAAACTCAGGTCTCCTCTAAGTCATAAGACTTTGTGATTAACAAACATAGTTAAAAGAATCTCATGACTTTAATAAAGTTATGCTTAAAGAAATGGATAGGGGACAAAAGAGAAAACATTGAAAGGGAGAAAAGGTGGAAATGTGACTCATAGAAGGACAAGGTCACTTCCTTTTCTCTTTATGTCTTTTTGATTGTAATAGCCAATCATTTAGGACACTTGCGTTGGCATAAGTAGATAGGCCTTGAAAAGAATATTCCCTGATTAATAATAATTAAAAAAAAGACTTAAAGAAAAGGAAAGGAAAAGAAAAAGAAACAACGTGAAAGTGAAACTCAACTTTCACTACCTTCAATGATAAGCATATTAAATTAAAGTATAAAGTATAAAGTCTACTTCCAATTTTTCTCTTTTTCATGTCCTCATAAAATAGGCAAATGAAACTAACTCTCTATTTTGATACAATTATTTGATTAAAGTACTTGCTACAATTTTTTTATTATAAATCCCAAAATTGATTATATTCTACAAAAGTATTATCTATTTGTATATTATTATTTAAGTGTCACAAAATTTATTTATTTATTTATTTTTTTAAACTAACATAATATTAAATTTACTTTAAAATTTAACAAAATATAATAAAAATATTTGACAATTAAATAATGTCGTAAATAATTGATATGATATACTACATTTACCATTATGTTAATTCCCATAAAAATTATTACTTAAAATTCAATAAATATAATAAAATTATTTGATAATTAAATAATATCGTAAATAGTTAGTATAATATACTACATTTATCTAGTTGATTGACAAAATAATATTAAATCATTTCTATGTTTGTAGAATAGGACAATATTTGGCTTGACAAACTTAGAATAATTAATAACTTAAAATATAATTTACTATATTTTTTCTTAATCATGTTGATTTCTTGTATTTTTAAAAATTAATTTCTCATATTGAGTCACTTATATATGATATTAAAATTTAATAATAAAAATATATTTTTAAAATTTATATATTTATATGTTTCGATTATCGGGGTCTTTTTTTATTTCATCCAGGCCTATAAAACATTAGAAACAACCCTACGTACAGATATGTGATTAAAGTTATGATAATTTTATTCAATAATTTATAAATTATGAAATTTGAATAAATTTAAATTTATGTATGTATAAGATAAAATTTAATGATTTAAGATTTATATTTTATAAATTATAAGATGCCTTTCTCGTTCTCTTTTAAGTCTTTTAAACATTTTCTTTACAGTCTTTCGTTTAATAATTTGCCTTATTATTTTGATTGTGTAGTATTTCTCTCATAATTATTTAGCCTAAGCAGTTTATTATTATACTTATCCTTTTTCTAATTAGTGTATTTATTTATTTATTTTATCTTTTATTGTTAATCTTTAATTTTATCAACTTTCTTTAGAATAAATCTTAAAAGAAGAAGAAAGATACAAACGTTTATTATTGAATTCGGCTGATAGCCCCAACTTTTGGGAACACTTAACTTCACATTTCAATAGAGATATCTATTCTATCAACATACTATTATATAGTTCTATATTTTTTTAAAAAGTAAATTAATAAAGTAAAGAATATAACATAAAAGAAATATCAAAAACTTTATTTAAATATAACGTAATTTTAAGAATTAATTATGCTACACTTTTTGTAATTATCTTTTTCTATTTTAATCTTCAAATTATTAGTTTTTCTTTTAGATCTTATTTAATTATCACACAATTTATTCAGTCATACTTAATTAATTTTTTAATTAAAAATAAAAACAAAACACATACAATATAAGTATCAGATGTGAACTAATCAAATATCACTAATTCAGTAATATAAAGAATGATGACAAATGTGATTGAAGTTGCTTCAATGTAAGTTTCAATATGATTACCTGATGCTGATGCCTAGTCAATAAACAATGAAAATTTATGTTATTCAATAAGTCAGATACGATTGGCACGAATACTTCAACAGCCTTGTTCCTTGAAGCCTCCAGTGCTATGTGACCAGCATGATCCGAGTAATACATCTGGCCTGGTCAAGTCAGTTATGTCAGGAACCATCTTACCTTCAAGACAGGGGGCTAAGACTTGATTTGCTGTTTCCGGCTTAATGCATCCTGCGTGGAACTCATGGGCAAATTCATTAGTGAATAAACTTACGGGGCAGTCTTAAGCAGCTCAAACTACATATGATCACGTGACTGTATACCCACCTGGCTCATCTGGCGAGATTCCGTTGACAGGAGTACACTCATTAAACACTGATGCAGCAGAATGGCCTAGAGGAGAAGTTGGATCGGGGTGCACTTCCCACCTGGACACATAAGCGTCAGCTACTTCGCCTGGTGTGTCAAACGTATCTGAGATTTGCTGGGTTGAGCATTTCAAGTTTTTCAGAACTTGTGCTTCATAAAGCACTGCTTCTAAGAGTCCACTGTTTCGTGGTGAACAAAATTCTGAGTGAGTTTGCTCTGTTGGGGGTGATTGAATCAGATTATCAACAGACTCGAGAGAAGCCAGTGGAGAAGCAGGCGTGCTCCAGCTATCTTGTTCAGTTTCTGAATCTTGGAATGAAGGGAGCTCCAACTTCCTGGCCCCATTTAGGGGCTCAGAAGAAGAAGAGTAACTGCCACTTAATAGGGGATTATCACCCGGAAGAACAGCCAATGGTGGATTTCTGTAGGTGTTGACACCGGGATCATATGGAGTGCTTAAGCTTATTGGCTCTGGTATTTTTTCATATGCATAATCTAACTGAGTGAATGTTGAGAGACCGCAGTTCATACTGCCATCCACAATAGAAAAGAAAGTCTCTGACTCTCGCGGTCGTTTGGAGGGATAAATTGTTGGGGACATAAAAGTGTAACTATGGGAAGCCTCAGAAGTCTGTTTCAATATGGTGCTTGCAGGTGTATCAGCCAGAGTCCCTGAATAAGAAAAAACACCTCGATTGAGCTCCAGATTTTTGAACTGCACTTCTGGAATCTCAAAACTATCCTGCTGCATCAGATTGGGATCATGTGGCTCCCCATTTTGCAATGTAACCATGTTCTGACTTCCGTAATTCTCATCGAGCATCTGCAGGCATACTTCAGGAGGATAAATTGGTAAACCGGCTCGTTGTAGTCTCTTTATTCTTGTATTCCAGTAATTCTTGATCTCATTATCCGTGCGTCCAGGTAACTGGAAGAGGGGGAAACATCAGAAACAGATGAAAGTCAAGGTGAAAATAGAAAATAAACAGGAATATATGTAAACTGTTATGTCCAAGGAATAATTATTTGGAAATATCAAGCATTGCAAGCCGGGAACCATCCATGAACCATGTGGAGTCTGTTCCAAACTGAGTACATTTCTAACCACAAGAATTCTTTTATTGTTTTTCGGCATTTTTTCCTCATTAACTTAAAAACAGCCATGCTCTGATCAAAAGTTCAAGTTTTACTTTTGCATGTGTAGATGAAATTCCAGTTTGTGATTAGCCTTTAATAACATAACCATGATGACAGGCTCAGTGTTTTAAATCAATAACAATTTGAAACTTCTAACGCCCATTCTAAGATATGATCTATAGTTAGGCTAAACCTCGTGGAAAACAGAAAGACTTCTCTCAACTATAGATACTAGGTTCTCCAGTTAAGTTTTAAACTCAAGTAGACATGCTTAAAGCATCTAAGCTGTCTGGTCGAATGCATTTGTGCAAACCCTTAGTACAAACTATATCTCAAGAAGATCAATGCGCATGCACTCTTACGTTTTCACACCCACAGAGACGTAAAGAATCCAATTTATGAATATATTGAGGTTTGTATCTCTCATCAGACATCACTTACCACCATACAGTATCACTAAAAAGTAAAAAGGCAAACGTATTATTCAAGAAAACCTTGAAACATATACAAACCTCCACAGCCATTCGAGCCCATCTGTTTCCCATCTTAGCATGTAGCTCAATAATTCGGCGCTCTTCCTCGGCAGTGAATGCACCTTTCTTCAAATCTGGTCTTAGGTGATTTGCCCATCGCAAACGACAGCTTTTTCCACACCGGGAGAGATCTGAGTGCTTCTGGACCGCATTCCAATTCCCCTCCCCGTGTTTACTGACATAGTCCACCAAGATTGCATCTTCTGCAGATGTCCAAGGGCCTTTCTTCAAAGGACCGTTTCCATCCAAAGATCCTCCATCTTCAACTAGAGAATCTCGACTGCACTTGGACCTCTTTTTGTCCTCATTCCCAATCACCATGCTGCTTATCCGCTGCTGATGCGTTTGGTGCTACAGAACCCGATATCTGAACAATTCAGACAAATATTTGCAGAACCGATGACGATTTAAGCTACTGCCTAACGTGGAAAACCAATTTTTTTTCTCATCCCAAAGCACAAGACAATAAATCACACAGTATCCGTAAAAGATCATGTACAAAACAGAAGTTCCATTTCGTTTATTCGACAATTACCCCTATTATTTCGGCCTACCTGTAAGTATCAATGAGTCAATATTAGCTCCATATTCAGTTTCTGCACGGCTTGTTTTCCCATTTCAACACTTGTACTAGCTTGTATATCAATCTCTAACGAGTCTACAAAGCGCAATCTGAATACAATAGAATTGAAAAAAGAGAGAGCTTGTTGTTTACCCGGATAAAAGGGAAGTCCGAAGTCTAGTGAAGTCGCCGTGCTGTAGTTGAAGAAGTCAGCCCTTCATGATTGTCCACTCCACCCAAGAACTAACACAATTTACGCCCAATCAGTCGCCATAAAAACAGATGAAAGAAACAGAACAGTACGAACATGAAACTTTTTTAAAAATTTTTAAATAACTCATATACGAGCTACAAAACTGCAAAACAACAGCAGAAGAAATGGGGCTACAAGTAAAGGACCAAATTCAGTCAAAACGAAGCTCTAGGACCGGATTTTCATCTTCTGTGACAAAAATGAACACGAAATCAAAAATAAGAAAATTTGCAAAGGACCCAGATCGTTTAAAAGAAAATCCAACCAAAAGACAACAACATCAAGGAACTCTAAACTGGGATAGGAATGAAGAGATGAAATGTAAAGCGTATGAAAACTCTGGGCCGAGAGATGAAGAGATGAAAAAGTAAGTACATAAAAGAAAAAAGTACTGCGACAGTGGGAGGAAAGAGCTCAAGTGAAGTGGAAATCAAGTTTTAAAAATCAAAACAACGACATGAAATTGCAGTAATTGAAAGAGCGAAAGATCCGGGGGAGTTAGATTACATAGATGGCAAGATTAGAGTGAATTTAGGAGAGACATAACGGGAGAGAAGACCAGCTCTTTATTTCTTTTATTTATTTAGTTATTTATTATTATTATTGAGAAAGTGGAAAGTGTTCTTATCATTTGACTCCTAATTGAAAAGGCATGAGTAGGTGAGGGTGATGTTGCATCAAAAATAGATGAGGACATAGACATTGAGTATCAAAATAACAATATATTAGTTTAAATTTCAATATTCACCGATTATCTTTTCACACGTTTTTTTATTTTGAAGTTGGTGTTTGTAAAAATTTAATTTATAATTATTGAAAATAAAAATATGAAATTTTATATAATTAAATAAATTTACACATCAATTATTATGTTTCACTTAAAATTTTGCATCTTTGTTTGCATTTATACTAAGCTCTTCATTTTCAGTATAATCATGAAATAGTTCTTCCACTTATCCATATATTATAATAAAATTATATATCACAAAACAAATAAAAGTATATTTTTGCCTTTTTGATATCATAAATGGGGATGTTCCAAAATATAAAAATCTTATGTGTAGAATGTCACAATAAAGAATGCATGTAATTAAACAATTTATGTGGATCTCACTGTCTTCGTTTTCTCCTATAATCTCATAAACATCTCTTACTTTGATATAATAAAAAAAATATCCAAGTGTAATACTTATCTAAACATATAAATAACGTAATATTAACAAAAATAAATAAATATTTTATAGTTATTAAATATGTAAAACTAGAGATGACAACTGGGCCAAGATGGGTCGACTGAAGTCAACAAGTTAGGCCCGAGTTGAAGGGACGTTGAACTCAAATTTTCTAAACAACGGGGGCAAGTAAAATGATATTGTTTTGCTATAAATGACATCGTTTTTGTTTTCCTAATAAAAAAATTTAAGTCCTGGTAATCGGTAGGGACGACAATAGACCGGCCCATGAGTCAATCTAACTAATTCTTTTAAAATTAAAAGTGTGCAACAATGTCTTTTTTTTAGTTGAGTCTACACTGAAGTTGCCCAAGCTCAGGTTTGCTTGAAGCCAAACTCTTCTAAACAAAGTTAGGTCTCAAATCAATCTGGATTTAAATTTAGTCTCATAGATTCGACCATTGAAAACATCTTAATTTATGTTCATATCTCAGTTCATTGTCATCCCTAGTAGTAAGGGGTTTGACAAGGGGGGTCGAGCCCCGCCTAACTCGTTCTCATCGCTATATGAAACGTACGTCAAACGAGTAACAACACATAACATTTTTTATTGAAAAAATTCTTTTATCTCTCTATGGTATTTATTTATCATATGAAACGTATGTATATATATATATATATGTATATATTTGTGTGTGTATACTTTCTATTGCTTTTATGTAATACTTAAAAACGAAGTTATAATATTAAAATGATTAACTCCCATGTAAAGATATAATAAAAAAAAGTGTATAAATATACATTAAAATATAAAAGAATTAGTTTATATATAATCAAAGGGTTAATTAAACTTTGTAATCTTTATTTAATTTGATAATATTAGTTTACATTTAAAAATATCATAATATTAAAATTTTGAATATAAAAAATCACGTTAAATTAATATTTTTAGTAAATAACTACTAAGTATCGCATTTGTGTTATATTATGATTGTAGATTTTTTTAATTTATTAAATAATAAAATTCATATTTAATTTATTAAATAATAAAATTTATACATATTATATGAAAAATACTAATATAATTTAGCTCGTTGCATCAATCATATTAATAGAGAATTTAACAATAGATTATTATTATTTAAAACTTAATTTTTGTAAAATTAAAGATCTAAATTCTAAATTTTTATAGAAATATTCAACAAAATATTAAAAAATATAATATTTATGTTCTTATAAATTTTTTTAAAATTATGTTTTCATATTTATCATTTGGGACCTCTATTTATCATTTGGGACGGCCCACCTCGAAGGGCTCAAGTCTCGGCCCATGACCCGACCAGAATAGCAGGCAGAGCGCTGAAGCTGTGGAGTGTGATGGCTGCTGTCTTGAGACGGAAGAAAACTTGTTATAAACAAGAGGAAACCAAGTTACAGGACAAGAACTCTCAAGAGACACAAAAAGGTTCAGACAAATACGCCACAGAGAGGAGTTAAAAAAAACAATGAGTAGTATAGGAACTGGCTACGATCTCTCTGTAACGACTTTCTCCCCTGACGGTCGCGTTTTCCAGATCGAATACGCTGCTAAGGCTGTCGACAACAGCGGGTTCAAAATTTTTCTCTCTTGAATTTTATTTTCTGATTTAGGTTTTGTCTGAACTTTGTTTACCCAATTTGGCTGCTGGGTTAGTTATTGTTTGCTGATTTGTTTCTTAGAAGGAGCCGTGAATCGCAGAGAGTGGAGTAGTAGGTCAAATTGGTTCCGTTAGGTTTGTGTTTTTAATTTTCTTTTTGGATTGTTTTGCAGGACTGTTATTGGAATCAAGTGTAAAGATGGGATTGTTATGGTAATGCTTCTTTCTGTTGGGGTTTCTTTGTTTCTTCCACTATTTTACTTTTTCACACAATTGTAGCTGCTGTTTTCTGTTCAAGTGTAGGGTGTAGAAAAGCTTATAGCGTCTAAGATGATGTTACCTGGTTCCAATAGAAGAATCCACTCTGTCCATCGACATTCTGGCATGGTACATTTTGCCTGTTTACTTTCCCTTTCTGTCTACTTCTTCTTGCCAATAGAAGTACTTGAAATCATAGAATTGTATGTAAACATTCTGAGGAGTTTTAACCTTTATTATGGTGTAAAGCCTCATTATGGCCTTGATGGAAGCTTACGTTTGACATTGTAGCCTCTGATCACTCTCTTCAAGGGGAAAAGCATGCTCTTTTGGAATGGCTTGAATGTTGAGTTTGGTTTGTGTCTGCTTGAGTTAAAGTGATATTCTAATAAAGTTATTACAAGATAATGCAACTTTGACTTACCCAAATAGCAAGATATTTGGCCAATTTTAATGGATGAAACTCTTCTGAAGTTTGCTCTCTTGCTCACACACAAATATTTGGCATTTGCTATCAAATATCAGGCTGTTGCTGGTTTGGCAGCCGATGGAAGGCAAATTGTTGCACGGGCAAAGTCTGAGGCTACCAACTATGACAGGTTTGTTATTTGAGCCATGTCTGTGATATCATATACCACTGTGGCTTTGAGACTAGTTGAAGTATTTGAAAGGAACAAATATATATATGAAATTGAGATTCATGATAAATTTATACAGTAATTTTATTTTGTGATCCCTGAAAACCAAAAATTCTATATTTTTCTGTGTCTACTTATCTGCTTTAGGCATAGATAGTATGTATACACTGAGGGATAATGCGTACCTTATCAGTCAATGCCATTTTGCTCTGAGAACTGTGAGATTTATACAATTGATAAATCACAGCCCCACCAATAGTTAAAAAGATAAATCTACTTTGAGCAATCATTAAATGCTCAACACGATTGTTTCATACATCAGCATCAAATCAGGCATGATCAGTGCTCATACTTAATTGGTTAGTCAGCCTGCTTAGAGTTCACTGCACTTGTTCAGTTGCTTGATTTTTTGCCCCAATATAAATTTTTTATCATGGTTTATAATTTCAATAACTTCTTGCTAGATTCATGTTCATAACCTGAATAAAACAGCCATTTGTAATTGACAACTAATTTGCCTTCAACTCAAACTCCTACAGCGAGTCTGTAGGAAGTTTTTTCATTAAGTTGTTGTTGGAACTTGGGTGTCAATAGCCTATTTTGCGTCTGGTTATAAATTAAGACTTAAGTATTTCCTAAAGATTGTTAATTTTGATTTTTTTTATTCTAATTTCTAGTATTTATGGGGAGGCAATCCCAGTGAAGGAACTTGCTGATCGTGTTGCTAGTTATGTGCATTTGTGCACTCTCTATTGGTGGCTAAGGTAAGGAAAGGCTTGATTCTTTGACTCTGATCATGAAACCCTTCTTTGTCAACTGTACTACATGTCCTTGATGTTCCTCAAAAAGACGTACATAAGTTTTCCTTGAAATGCAGGCCCTTCGGTTGTGGGATAATTCTTGGTGGTTATGACAGAGATGGACCACAACTGTACATGGTTGAACCATCTGGCATCTCATATGTAAGTTGATTAGGTGCTATTTATAGAGTGTATGTGACCTCATTTCTTGATTTCTTGGCAATTATCTGTACCTAGGGGATGTCTTAATCTTGTTTTTGATTCTTTTGAAACTTTACTCTTTGATGTTTCTTGTGACATTATCATCGTAATTTTTATGGTGGGTGTAGAGATACTTTGGTGCTGCAATTGGAAAGGGAAAGCAGGCTGCTAAAACGTGAGTATCAAATTCTACTTCCTAAAATTCTTTTTTGATTGGTGGAATTTATGAATCCAATTTCTTATTATTTATTTAGTACTTAAATAATTGAATGATGTTGTCATAGAGAAATCGAAAAGTTGAAGCTGTCTGAAATGACTTGTCGGGAAGGAGTTATCGAAGTAGCTAAAATGTGAGTTTGTCTCTCTTCATCTCCTAAATAGTGTCTTTGCTCTTTTCTCCACAGCATGTTATATACCCTGTTGTATATTTGTTCTGCAATGTTTGGCTTATACCATCCTCTTGAGATCTTGTTCTTTTTCCTTTCTTTTCCCATATCGTTGTTCATTTCCCTGGCAAAGTTACCTAATCCATGAAATATTCGTATAGCTAGCAGTTTTTTTTTCCCCGCCAGCTTTGAACTCCAGTAGGTTAACATTGTCAATTTCTAGTTTTTTCTCCATATAAGATGAAAAACTCCTGGCTATGGGTAAAGTTGCATATCAGACGTATAGCTGTGTTAACTCATATAACTTCTGCAATTTGTACTAGGTGCAAAACATTGTGCTTGATCTTTAATTGATTTCATAGAAAATTATAGTCCCATGGGAAGGTTTGAGCCATTCAAAATTTTCTGAAGCTTGGTGTCATGCTTATTGTGAGTCTATATTTTAAATCTTGCGCTTGTTTTGTCATTTTTAAACTATATTTTGAGACTGAGCTTGCCTTGAATTCAGAAGAATAGGACATTATTGCTTTCGCTTGGCATGGGAAGAAATTATAGAGCTGAGGCAGGGTCTCAGCAAGTTTGGCATTATTAAAAGACAATTCTGTTGAACTCCGTGAAAAGAAGGACAAGTCTTTAGCTGATCTGATCGAAAAAATTTTAGATGATCTCATAAATGTATGGATGACTGCTTCTTCAAAGTTGGGTACTAACCATACGCTTATTGAGTGCCTTGATACTGGCAGACTTCACCACTTATATTGATTGTCACAATCATTTTAGAAATTGTCCGGTATAGTTGAAGCACTGCATAATGGTCCTATTGTCAAGAAGCTAGATGAGTAAAGCCAGAGAGAAGAATGCATATGTTTGCAGGCACAATCTATTTTTTGTGCTCTCACAATGGCTTGCATTTGTATTTTTCCTTATTTTGGAGGATATCAATTGTCTTTCCTATTTTCCACGAGCAGCATTTACAAAGTGCATGATGAGGCAAAGGACAAAGCTTTTGAACTGGAAATGAGTTGGGTTTGCGATGAGTCAAAGAGACAGCACCAGAAGGTATTTTCCGGGCCAAATTTCTTAGTCCTTGACTGCTACCTTAGTAATTGAAGAAATAATTTAGAATCTTCTGTTTGTAATTTGAGTGGACGCTGATAACCAGCATGAGGAGAAATAATTAAATTGCTTTATTAAGTTCATATGCATGTATGATGTTGAATAATCATACAGAAAGGTGGTTGTTTGGTCTCATCCAAGTCTAATGGTGCTGTGTGGATGCTGTTTCTCAATGTAACCCAGGTTCCTGACGAACTCCTAGAGGAAGCCAAAGCTGCTGCTAAGCTTGCACTTGAAGAAATGGATGCTGACTAAAGTTTTGGAGGCCACTCATGTATGACACTTAGCATTAAACATTCTGTGTTTTCTTGGATTACCTTTGTCAGAAACTGATTGTCTTTTTCAGGCGTTGGAGATTTACATATTGATTTGCTGCTTAATCTATTGCTGTCATCCTTAAATGCAGGCATGGAGATGTAATTATACTCTACACATGAACATGCATTTAAACTTCAGTCAAACCTGTACATGTTTTTTCTTCTATATACGCCACACTCAGTCCCGCCAAACTAGGTCCAGTTTAGCTCTGTACTCGTGATTTTGTAAGCCGAAGAAAGGAGAAAAAAAATGTTTTGAGTAATTATTAAAACATAATGAATTTGGTAACTTTAGTAATTATTTTTTTTTTTTTGTGTTATTTAGGAAATAGTATCACTGGTAACAACTTCTGTTATTTACTTGACATAATTAAAATGGTATGTGATCGATCATTACAAAAGATAAACATAAGTTGGTAAAAGAAAAGAGTGCGAGGGCTTTTTTTTTTTTTGGTTGCCCACAAAGTGTCCCAGAAGGGTGTTAACTATAGGAAGATACTTTTAAGCTATCCACATTTAGATTAATCCTTGCTTTAGCTAAGTAGGTTCTTTGTCGGGGTTTGAACTTGTAATCTTACTTAAGCTAAGAGAGCCCCTTATTAACTAACCAGGGCTTTGAAATTGTGCAAGGGCTTTCTTTGTTGATTGGGTGATGGTTATCTTTGACAATTAAGTTCACGCTTGATTAGGTTCAATTCGGTATAGTTTGAATTTAACGAGTTTATTTCAATTAAAATGAGTTTTAAATCGAATTCGGCAAGTTATCCAGCTCAACTTGGTTTGAAATACAAAACTTTTAAAAATAATATTATTTTTAAATTTTAAATTATAAAAGAAAATAATTAGGTCGGACTTGGGTTTGATCAGGCCTTAGGGCCCAATAGAGTTTTGGGTCAAACTTGGGCTGGGCACAAATTATGCTAGGTATTGTAGATTTAATTTAATTTAGGTCCTTATTTAGATAAGTCTATTAAAAGCATTTACTTTTACTTAATTCCCATTTATGTATTCTGAATTGTGAAAATTGAAATGGAATATGAATACAAAATATAAGTCCTTTTATCATAAAAGCAATTCTTAAAGGTAAAGAAATATTTGTAAAACTAGTCAATTTATTATTTATTAGTAAAATTTATGAATTAAATAAAAATGATCGATAGTAAGATAGTTAAATTGAGCTTTAACACTTTCATTATAATTTAATTTAAATCCAAACATTTTAAAAAGTTTGACAAGAATCATAATATTTTGAAAACGTTCTAAAAGAATCATAATATTTTGTAAGATATCAGTAACTTCTTGTTACAATATTCATTTAGACATTTTTATTATTTATTTGTGAGCCTCCTTTGCTCTTTTTTTTTTTTCAGGTGTAGGGGGAAAATTCTTGCGATGGACGTATAAAATCGTAAGATTGTCGCATTCTCAGGACACTGATTAGGGAAGACTCACAGTGCAACTAACAACGAGAAAAGCTGGTCTTTACAGGGTGAAAGGTAATAGTAAATTATGGTCACCATCCGGTATATATATATATTTACTGTCAGTCTTTACGTATTTACTCTTTTAACCTGCATCACTATTATTCTATTACATCTGCGTGTGAGCCTATTGAAAATAGCTTCTCTATAATATAAGAGTAAGGCTGCGTACTATCAGGTATTGTAAGACTTCAGGATATGATAACGATGAAGATGATTGTGAGCCTCCTTTGCTAGATTTGCATCTTAACTAGCAAATGAGGCCTACAAAACCTTGTCTCACCTATTGCTCAGACAACAACGTTTGAGAAATTTTAAACGTTGTCATCTAGCTTTTTTATAGTTCCTCAATCGCCTCGTATCTTAGACAATAATGTTTAGTAAATGTTGTCATCTAGCTCATAGCTCGTTTGTTTTGTAACTTTGTTTTACCTCGTTGCATTACAATCCTTAATCCTTAGTTCCTCTTTTGTTCCCAAATGTTATCATCTATTCTCAGGCTTATCAATCAAAGCATGCTCATCGTCTCTTATCGTCTGTTCTCAGGCTTGTCTTCTTGTCGAATTTATTCACTTCATATTTTGGTGTCGTTGCTTCCCAACTATGGTGTGAGGTAATCCCTAGGTATGGTATGTAGTAATACTTAAAGAAAGAAAACATGAGCAATCTTTGCATTCCACACGAGCAATCCTAGGACTTAACTGATTAGAAGCACATATTGTCGAATTTGCTTACTTCTTATTGCAAATTAGATGTCTATGTTGTATATCACTTTTGGCTAATTTGCATTGACTTCTGCCTGAGTTAGTGGAAGAATTGATTTGTCTATATCTCACGGGTGTAATAAGATGGTTTAGTTAAAAAAATTGTCCTAACTAACTTGATGAATGATTAACAAAGTAATCAAAATTGAGTTTATGGTGTTAGTACTAAAACTGTAATTAAGACCTTGCTATTTTTTGCGTGTTAATTAAGGCTCATGTGAAAGTGCGTATAATTGAATAGGATTTAAGAACATTTGTAAAGATTATGAAGTTTGGTTATGTTTAGTGTGGTTGCATAAAATTCTCTTTTAAATGGGTTGTTGAATTTGAATCCTTTGGCCAATGTTAGGAAGTATATGATGAGATGATGAGAGTTAGGGTTCATCCAAATATGTATAACTTCAATATTTTGACTAATGGTTTCTGCAATAGTAGGGATAAGGTGACTTATTTTGTAAAAAAGATGGAAGAAGCAGGTTCCGAACTAAATATTATCATATAATATTCTAATTACTACTTAGTGTAGAAAAGGAAGATTGGAAGATGCATTTGGTATTGGATCATATATAGAACGAATGTTTTACTAGATTTGGTTTGATACACTGTATTAATTAATGGCCTATGTATGTAGAGAAGGAAAGGTGAAAGATAGGGATGGAAATCAATCGGGCCATGCCTAAGCCTGTCTAGTCCGAGCCTAACCTAACGGACTTGAGTCTAACTCGGGCCAACTTGAGCTAATTTTAAAATTAAAAATATAAAACGATATTATTTTGCTTATATGTGAGCCCAACCCAAGGTCTATTTAGAGGATTGGTTAACTCGGGCTTAACCTATTGACCTTAATTGTGGCTAAACCCAAGCTCAGATATCATCCCTAGTGAAAGAGGGTCATCAACAATTCCACGCAATGGTTCACAGAAGTTTGAATCCTAAAATCGTGACTAATAGTTTTAATTAGAAAAGCAATCAAAATTAAGCTTGTGAAATTCTTAGCTGCTTATGAGCTAATTGAAAGTACATATTCTTAGTTGTTTACAAGCTATATGTAAAGATTAACGACTACTATAAGTCTATAACACAAGCCTTTATAATGTACCCCCTCGCCCTCCCAAAGATCTGGGATAAAAAACGGTTAACGGTGGCCATTGAATAAGTTTCTTTGGCTTGAGCTTGGTTAAACGCAAGGAATGTATTTGCACCACCACCATCGTTCGTAGTTAGTATGACTTAACTATGGAAATTTTGTTTCGCCGTCATAACTTAATTATGGATTTTTTTATAGTTCCGCAATGGAATTCTCAACATTTAGCAGTTCTAATTATATTAATGTTAATAAAGTAGTTTGTTTCTATGAACTAAATGCTTCTTTAAGGTCATAATGGAGTGATAATAATCCAGACAAAAATTTTTGGGATGTCTCAATTACCTAATTGGTCATTATGATTTTTTACAATGATATGACACATAATTTTCTAAGAGAGTTGTCTATGTAATCCAAAGTAATGAGAAGTATATTGGAAACAAAGGAACGTGATGAGTAGTAAAAAATTATGAAGCAAGACGTCATTAAAATGTTGATTAGAGAGAAGAAAGAGTTAAGGATGATGTTATTTAACAAAATTGTAGGATTTATTTTAACTTTTGTTTCATTGTTCATCCTGCAGTTGTAAAATGGATTTAGTATGAATGCAAGATACAACATGTTGTTA
This sequence comes from Erythroxylum panamense, assembly GCA_027123425.1. Lineage (NCBI taxonomy): Eukaryota > Viridiplantae > Streptophyta > Magnoliopsida > Malpighiales > Erythroxylaceae > Erythroxylum > Erythroxylum panamense. Next base: position 6,299,419 of record JAOTIZ010000008.1, on the reverse strand, counting down.
ATCATATTCATATTTCATTTCAAAATTGACTAGTAAGAATGTACATTTGCTTTATGTTATCAAATGAAATGTTGTCTATTAATATCAATAATTATATGGAATTGATCAATTATAGAGCAACCAAAATATCTAAAAGAATGTATTAGACATATAAGATGTAGTTACAAAATAACCTATTTGATACATGAATTCAAGACAAATATCATCTGTTATAGTATAACAAATATGTTCATTCATTTGGGTTATAAAATACACCAACTATAATGATACACCAATTACTTTGATTTGTTAATATGCTGGCCACTGGCGTTATTTATTATTCGCCTATTTGTTGCTATAGCTTTTATCTTAAAGTGATGCCATGTTTATCTATAAACCTATGACCTCTTGATTTAAAAGACAACTTGAAAGATCTTGGACTAACTTGTCAACATTTCCTTTCAATCATATTTATAGAACTAGAAATTTATGAACTAACATTTAATCAATATGTGCACGAGTACAAATATCTAAGTACATGTTAATGTCACGTTAATGCTCATTAATTAGGTTATCATTCTTTAGTAGTTGACATATTGCTTTGACTACAAGTTTGCTGAATATAATTTAGGTCAAATGAGTAGAATATTTATCATTGTTTTGTAAGAGAAAGCAATATGTTCTTACTTGTGATACTCCTTTTAACTTTTAGCCCTTTGGTTGAAGTTGCTTTAACCTATAAAATAACATACATAATGTTAACATTGATAACTAAATGAAAAAGGATAACTAAACTATATTTACTTACATTGAGAGGTTGTTTATTAGGTCTTATTATATTATGCTTTCTATTATTTGTCTAAAAGCACCACATTTCTCACATTTCTACACTTTACCCTTTTACGACATCTTGTTTGCATTTGGAACTCTCTTTGGTTCATTCTTATCTCTCCTTCCAACCTGTTTTGACCTTATTGGTAGATGGATCTATTTGTTTATAATAATTCAATGGCCAAAAGATCACTTCTCTAATAAGCTACAAAACTTGATCATACTATTAGAATAATGCTCTTCCTATAGCAATCATTGATAAATGCCTCAGATTCTTGTGTGGAGTGATTGATATTACTAATAACATATTTTCATTAATAACCATATATGTCAATATGTCATGTGCTCTACATCAATGACAATTATCTCTTCTTAGTCTCATAATATCGCTTTGGCCCTTACTAACCTTATATGCTCCATCACCATTCCATATAATCCTCTATTTTATTGTCTCCTTCGTATTTTTTTAAGCTTCTTAACAACTACATATGTAATACCTAATTTTTATGCATATGTGTATACCATTTGTTTAGCATGTCTCTTCTTTATCATTTTTCTTGTGGTTTCTCGCATAATAATAACTGGTTTGTCTCTTGCTGGTAGGATCTATTCGTTGAATTTGTTGTTTAAGTTGTTTAATGATTAGAGATTTTGACTCGAATGATTAGTATGACCTAATCCACAACTCTTATAATATTAAGCAACAAAGAAACACGGCCTGGTCTAATTTTGTCTAATTTTTTCAGTTGCTCACTAAATTCTTTGACATACGTGGATCGTACACATGCCCAAAATTGCCTCTTTAAGCCTTTACCTCTATTGATAAGCTTATCTTGCTATATTATTTGATATTATCTTCTTTGTTTTATATTTATTTTGGAGCTTAAATATGAAAATTAATAAGCGGAAAATTAATAACGAGTCTTGCCCTTTTCTCTCTAATAGGTGCAAGTTTCGTCATGCCCTAGTGCATGGTTCTGTTCCGGTATCCATTTTTCTCTGTTTTCTCTCAGTTTTTCTCTGTTTCGAGCTACTAGTTATGGAGCCTGCTCTTCACCGCTTATCCATTCGGGATAAAGAAGAGGATGAACTGGTGATTAAGGCTTCTGA
>JAOTIZ010000008.1:6253011-6272142 GCA_027123425.1 Erythroxylum panamense | reverse complement strand
TCACGGTGCATCAGTATCTTGAATTTCATGATCAATGCTTCTCATTTGGATATTTTCCCGACGTCTCATTGGATTAGTATTTTGGTTTGTCACGGAAAATGTTGTTTTCTTTTACTAAGCTGTTTGTGTTTTCCAGGGATCACTTGGACAACAACAGTCACATGGTTCAGGAAATTCTAATCTTTCTCATAAATTTTCATCAAGGCATCCAAAATCAGGGTCCAAACGCAACCCAAATGGGGCACCTCCTTTCCCTGTACCCTTACCTTATGCACAACCCTATATGCAACCTGTTTTTCCTGCTGTGGCACCCCCACTGCACATTGCGATTCCTGGATATTCTTACCCTCCTGGCCCTTCACCTTTTCCTACTGTTGAAACACATTTGTTAAAGAGTGGGACCAAGACACCCCCAACGCAGCCTTTTGTTCCACCTGGTAATGTTCAGTCTCCAGTAAGAGGTGATGCCAATGCATATTTCGTACAATTTCCAAACAGAAGACCTAATATGGGAGATTCAGGTGGTCATATAAACCATCCATGGAATCATCAACGACCCCTTGGTCCTGGTGATCACATCCCCTTGCAACAGGGTATGGCATCAAGGCCTGTAGTCAGGCATCCTTTCTTTGCACCAGCTCCGAGTTTTGTGGTCGGTCCAACTTTTCATGGTAATTGTTTAGTCTCATTGCTCTGTACTTAAGTTAAATATGTGCACTAATGGCTAATTTTTACCTTTGTCCACGTATTTCTTGCATCTTGTTTCCTTGTTATTCTTGGCTTCATTTATGATGCTCTTTTGGCATAAAATTGTTCAAGATTCTCCTCTATTTCTATTAATGTTTATTGTTATGCATTATTGATGTATTATGTATATCTATTTCACAGGACCACCTATATATTATTTTCCTGCCCCCCCTCCTGGTTCTTTTGGGGGACCTCATCCATCACGGTTTTACCCTATGAATCAAGGGATACATGTAGTCTCCCAAGAGATGCTAGCTTTAAAGGTTAACATAGTAAGACAAATTGAGTATTACTTCAGGTTGGTAATTGCTGAGAATAATCAGCAATGATGTTCTGTTCTTTTTCTTCTCCTCTAGCTGCTCTGGCTACTCTTGCTCCTTCACTACTCTCTCTCTCTCTGTTGTACACACTCAGATTCACACGCACTTGGACTCACACACACACAATAAGGTTAAAGCCAACAGAGCTATATCCCAAATGCAATTAACACCCAGCAGTTCTAGTGTTTCTCTTATTTGGATGGAAAAATGATGTCTGTTTATCATCTCTCATATTTGATATTGAGAAATCAGCAATCTTATGCTATTAAGACAGAATAGAAATGTAATGAGATGGCACTGCTAGATCAGTCAAAAATATTTACCTTAAATTGAAAAGTTGACTAGGTGGGAGTTAATACTCTAAACTAGGAATTGAGTGTGCTGAGTTCTACCTTTGAAACTTAATTGAGCCAATTAATGGGGTGGAGGAACCATGGAAATCATTATAAAAATATTTGAAATAAGAAGCTTCTCATTGTTGTTGTGTATTACTTATATTTGCTACTTGCTTCCTATCTGTTTATGGCAGTGATGAAAATCTGCAAACGGACCACTACCTAATATCCTTGATGGATGAACAAGGATGGGTTCCAATATCAACTATTGCCGATTTCAAAAGGGTATGAGTTCTAATGCAGCTCATCTTATGCTTAATCATATAAATTATGTCTCTGGTACCTCTTCCTTTTTTGTTTTTCTTGTGCATGTTGTTAATGTGAGATTGCCCATTAACTCTTGTAAACTATTATTTTTCATCAGATTGTGTACGCCTTCAGTTCAATGAGAAGTAATGTTTTTTCATTGCTACCTCTTACTTGCAGCAAGTTAGCCTCGTTGAACTGAGCAAACTAAAGGGATCTAATTTCTCATCTTACAGGTTAAAAAAATGACTACGGACATACCTTTTATCCTTGATGCACTACAAAGTTCTAGTTCAGTGGAAGTGCAGGTTTGCTATCTTCTCACTATTGATTTTAGAGTCCGTAATTTGGTTATAAGCTGATTGAGACAGAGCCCTAGTTGTACTAAATTATCAGTACTCTGTTTACGTTTACTTCGATATTCCTTTAGTCAACACGTCGTCTTAATCCTGAAATTTCTGTTTCTGAACTAAAATTCATGATTCATCTTAACATAATGCCTACAAATTACTACGAAATTTCTAACACTTGTGAACCACATTGTTTCGGAAATGAAGTGAATTCTTTCTGTGCTTTCTTCTCTTCTTTAGACATAGGTCAGTTATCAAATTAGATATCCATTTTGTTCCTCATTTGAAATAGTTCGGAAGAAATTGCTTATATAAATAAGAAAATTTGCATGTTTACTATAACATTTGTTGTTTATCATGGAACCAGACTTATATTCAGTCTGCATAGTTAGCAATTTGTAATTGTCTTCTCATTTATGGCATCGACTGTGATATTTCAACTCTCATTGCAGGATATCCTTGCAAGGTGTATCAAAATTTTCACGCTTTTCTTTTTTTGGTGAATTGTAATGGATTTATGTATTGATAGGGTGACAAGATAAGAAAACGTGAAGATTGGTTAAAGTGGCTTCCAGTTTCCACTGAGCATAGATCATCACCAAAGGCTGAGACTTCTGAGGATCAAATTGGTGAGAAGACTAATGAAGGAAAAACAAAGGATCCCATTGAAGAAGATGCTGAATTTTCATATCATGCCGATTTGGCTAGACAGGGATTACCAAATGATGATATTCCTGGATTCTTACAAGCGGGTAAAACAGAAGATGAAGGTGAAAACCAATCAGTTGCTGATGAATATGTAGATTCAAGTGGAAATTGTACTTCTGAATTAAGCTCGATGCTCTCAGAGCTTGGAATCAGCTGCCGCACTCTTCAGCCAGACCATTCAGAAGTTGATGAGCCAACTATATGTAATAATCATGTAAACAAAGGATCATCACATGTGGCTTCCAAGAACCTTGATGATTTTTCCAATGATTTTGCCAATACCTTTATGCTTGATGAGGAGCTAGAGCTTGAGCAGAAGACAATGAAGAGTAATGACCATTTTCCAGTGAGAAGGTACTCATATTCATATTGGATCTTTCAATTCCTTTTTTCACACTATTACCATACTTGGTAATCGATTTTTCTAAGAATTTGCTAACATCTTGACATGTTTTCTTTGGATGAATGTTCCAAAACTTAAGGGTGCAATCTAAAACATGTTTAACCATTTCCAGAATTTCTTCATAAATGAGATACTTAGATTTGTGAGTGTGTTTGATTTTGGAAAATTGGAGTAATTTAAAATTTATAGGACAAAGAAAAATTGGAGATTTGCGTTGAAATGCTTTTTTGCTATAAGGAAAACTAGAAAATTAGGAAACTTATCTCATGTTAATGATAGTCGTATTATATCTTTGAATTGATAAAGATGTTGAAAAGTTGTGGGGTAGTTGAAAACAGAAAGTATATTCTCTTAAAATATTTTTCAGGCCATTTTCTTTGTAGTCCATTTTGGAAAATATCTTATTTCCTTGGTTTTAGCACTAAGTACGACGATAATGAAAATTCGGATCTTTGAATTTTTTTAACCTTTGTAACTTATCCTGGTTTCTGCTATTACTTTGTTGACCTTTTCTTTCTTTAAAGTTTGAAGTGCTGGCACTAAATTTGTTGGGTAACCATGCAACCTAAAAATTTAAGCAGCTAACAAGGTCCAGGATTAGAATATGTATTAAACTTAAATTGCTCTATCATATTGAAGGCACTAAACTGGAAGCAGAGAAAGCATAGGTTCTTCTTTGGGGGGATGGACTTGTGACCTCTCATTGTCAAGGTTTTGATACTATGTCAAGAAACCATTCAATGGCAAATTTTACACTTTTGGTGGGCCTAGGACTGAATATTATGTTAACTGTGACAAAATAGTCTTTGGCTTTTCTTTCATGGGGAAGCTACTTATCGGCTCTGAATGTGCCAGTGGTTGTATCCTCATTGTTTCAACCCTCAGCATATCTTCTTTCCTTCTATTCTATTACTAGATTGTCTGTTCTGATTCATTTATGAAATATGATTCAGACACATACTCACATACTCATGGTTTTAATATCAATATTTTTCAAATCACAGCATGCAAATCATACAATCGGATTCACTGGGCTGATGCATTTGTGCATACAAAGTCACACGTGTACTTACACACTCATGTTTTAATGTCAATACTCATTTTTTAATGAGAGCATACAAATCAGACAATTGGATTCTCTTAAGCTTTTTGGATATCTGAAGTAGGGCTAGTTCAATCAAGTGCTTTTGGGCTTTTTTGGGGCAGTCACCACCCAGGATATGAATTTTGGTTCTAGTAGTGTTAGAACTTACTAGTCTTGTATATGATCCTTCATTTATATGCATATACCTTTTCAGGAAAAGGGAAATAAGATAACCTTATCTATTAAATCTTTTGTTTTTCGGAATGAGAAAGTAAACTAAACATTGAAAAGATGGAACATTACAAGTTCTGTTTGATTACACTAATAAAAAATTCCATTTCAGATGAATTAACACAAAAGATTGTCCGTATACATGCTGAGTCATTCTGAATCAGTGTCACCTGCAATTAATTGCTCTAATCTATCCATGTTCCCAGACATGATGATGGTGAAGATGAGATTATTGTCAATGATCAGGATGTGCAGCGATTGGTGATTGTAACCCAGGTATTATTGTTTTTAGGAAACATGTACTTGTGAAAGAATAGGTTAAATCTAATGTTTTTGACATGTGATTTTTCATGGGAATCCGTATGTCGCTGCATTTCAATGTGAAAAATGATATTTAGCTTACGTTATACATCATTGGATTAACTTGGTAAAATATGTCTGCACTTGCTATTCTAGTCCTTTTGGCTGATTAAACATACTCTGTTACATTCTCGAGAATCAAGGGGTAATTCTGATATTGAATTGATAAGCAATCTGTACATGTTTCAATTATGGACTGTAGATCTGAATCAACAAGAATGCTTTATCACGTCTTAGATGAGACTATTGCTATAGGTATGAAATATCAATTAATTTGGTTCAGGACCTTGTGATCATTTACGACTTCCATTCTCAAGGTTGACTTCTTTCTCTAGCAATTGATGCAAAAGGGCTTCATTATCTTGAGCAACTCTTAGTAGGAACTTCACTTTTAGCAACCTTTGAAAATGTGTGCTCTGTTTAGAAGTGAATGGAGGCGAATTATATTTAGCCATCTGATTTTTATGTTATGATAAAACATCGACGGTCTTGTGTTGGAGGCTATCTTTACTATGTTCAATTATCCCCTTGAAAATTTACCTATATTACAATTTAACTCTATCAAGTTGGAAAGATTTGTGCTGAAATTTGCATCCTTTATCCTTCAAAATACTAGTTTGAGGTTAACCAGTTGATCTTGCAAAAGAAGAAATGACATATCAAAATACATGTGGGATGACATTGCTTGGTTGGCAGCACCTAAAATATTTCATCTCAAGTATAGACAGTTTTTCACTACACATTTTATAATGCTATTGGTGAATTGAACATGTGCTTGCGTTTTCCAGATTTCTAGGAAGTTGGTTTATTTTATTAATTTATTTTTCTTTATCCACATTCTATTCATCCGCTTTTTCATTGTCATTCTCTTTAGTATACTTGTGTGCGCATCTCAGCATAGGCATGTAATTTCACACGTGGGCATATGGTCACAGATTGTATGTATGAAAAGACCATTGTTTATTGACATTTTTGTCACTCACACCTGTTGTATGCAGAACAGCAAAGTGGGGGGAGGACCAAACTTGGGTGGGAAAGATTCAAAATCCATATCAAATGAACTTGCTTATGCAATAAATGATGGCCTCTATTTCTATGAGCAGGTTGAGTCTTGTTATATGTTACTAGTAATATAGTTGTTCTTGTTATTGTGTCTCTGGTCTAGCTCTATGTCTTGAAATTCTGAGAAAAGTTTGAAAATTGCAGGAACTGAAAACTAACCGATCCAATCCTCGGAAGTATAATTTTGGGAACAAGGATGGGACCCCAAGATCTAACTGCAGTGGTTCAGGAGTATTGAGTTCAAGGGGTAGTGGAAGTTCTGAAGCCGGTGGCCGTGAAGAATCTGGAAGCTCAAATAATCTGAGGAAACAAAATAAAGTTTTCCCCAAGCAGTCTCAGAAGCAGAGGTTCTTTTCCAGCAACTTTAGAAATCATGGCACTGGTCCCAGTTCCCCTGGACCCATATCAGAGAGTCCACCAAGCAATTTTGGATTTTTCTTTAGTTCTACACCTCCTGAAAATCACGGGTCAGTGTGAAGTTATTTTACTGGCTATAAGTTGGAGTCTTTTGCCAAACCCTTTACCAGTTCAACAACATGCTTTGCTTTATTTTTTATCAAAGATTTTCTAATTGATGGTTTCAAAAATTAGAAAATTTCTCAACTGACAATGCTTTGCTTTATTTTGTATCAAAGAAAATGACATCATTTTGTGTTTACTTGCTTCTTTGTGAGAGGAATCGAACTAAGACTACTGGATTTTACCCTCATAACTACAAATCTTTTTGACATTTGATTTGTTTGTTGTGTTCACTAAACTAGTATGCTTCTGAATCTTAATTTTACAGTATTAGGTGTTCAAAGTTGAGTGGTTCACCTCATGGCGTATCCGGCGGTAGTCCACCAGTGGGTTCCATGCCTAAGTCGTTCCCACCATTTCAACATGCAAGCCATCAGCTTTTAGAGGAAAATGGTTTTAAACAGCAGAAGTAAGGGATTTCCTGGTGCATAACTATGTTTGTATATGTGTGTCTACATGCATGCAAAGCTTTTTGTGGGTGTGAAAATTATTTACTTGGTTGCTCTTTCTTTTTTAGGTACCTGAAATATCATAAGCGATGTCTTGGTGAGAGGAAGAAGATGGGAATTGGTTGCAGTGAGGTGCCTTTCTTAAACTATTTCTGTTAATATTTTGCTAGTGGAGAGGGAAAGATAATTATCCCTATTCAAAAAATTGTTCAGTTTCTTAAAGTTGGTATCTTTATGTAATATTTTTAAATTTTTTTGATAATCTTTCTTTTGGCTCACCTTTTCATGCAGGAAATGAATACGTTGTATAGGTTTTGGTGTTATTTCCTGAGAGATATGTTTGTCCCTTCTATGTATAATGAGTTCCGAAAATTGGCCTTGGAAGATGCATCCGCTAACTACAACTATGGGATAGAGTGTCTTTTTAGGTTCTATAGGTATTACTGATGAGTTTTATCTCTTGACTTTAATACATCAACCACCCCAAATCTGTTATAGTTGAATATTGTGTCTTACCCTTTCTCATTAATGGAGGAATCTGATTCCAATTGTTAGGACTGTTTATGTGGATGCCCAATACTTAAAATGATTAAACTGTCGCCCATTTTCAGTTACGGTCTGGAGAAAGAATTCAGGGAGGACTTGTATGAGGACTTTGAAGAGCTCACCCTTGACTTCTATCGAAGAGGCAATTTTTATGGCCTTGAGAAGTATTGGTAATGCTTTTTATTCTCGTCTCAACATACTTTTCGGTAGCATGTTGTTCCCCACCTCGAACTTTGAACAAGTCATTCCCTTCCTATCATACTTTGTTGGTGATGGGATGGTAAAACATTTTCATTGACACAGAAATGTTATAATATATATTAGTATAGATAAAAGAAATTAGAGAAAGACGGTTATTGTAGAAGTAGATCTGTGAAGGTGAATAATCATGTAAAATATTTGTTGATTGATCAGGTCATTGTTTACATTTTTGTGATAATTGAATAGGAAGTTATCGGAAAATGGGGCTGCACGAATGTTTTCTCGTCTAATGGTTGAAGTGAATGATGCTAGTTTCAACCATGTCTGCAAATATTTAGAAACTGAACGTATCATTAAGAAGTTTCTTATTTGATAACCCTAAAAATCCTGAACTACATAAGGGTTCTTAAACATTTCCGCGCGATGTAATGTACTCCTGTTCAATAAAGTTGGCTTATCATAATGGCTGCATTCATCATTGCTTTTGTATTTGGATTTTGTTTTGCATGTTATGTTAGGGCATTTCACCATTTTCGTGGAAATAAAGAACCGTTGAAGAAACACCCCGAACTGGATAGATTGCTGAGAGAGGAATATCGGACGCTGGAGGACTTCCCAACCAAGAACAAGTAACAAAAAGAGGACAGTAGTCATTAGCAGGGATTGATGACATCCTCTCAATTTTGAAAGCCAACTTCTAACAAAGAGTCACTCATGTGGGTAATGAGTGAGACAGCATATGTTGTTTATATATATATAGCTTGTACTACTACACTGGGGGAGAACTTGCATTGCGTCTCCAAGGGCTGCTGATCTCTGAGGTTTTGATTTCATCACCATTTTTTGTTTTTACTGAGGTCGATGTTGGGGTTGTGGCTCACAGGTTGTTGTTAGTCCTATTTTTGGAGTTTTCTTCTCAAACTTCCCCCACTGTTGTTGTGATGATGTTGTTGTACATACAAGGGAAGAAGTTACTAGAAAAGGCTAAAAAAAAAAAGGAAAGAGATGAAGAAACAAAACAACAGGAGAATACTGTACTGACCTGACCTTGTGGAATTGAACAATAAGATATTCAATTTTTTGGAAGCTTAAATGTTACCTGTAATCCTGTTATGGTAGCTACTGTTCTTGATGCCAAAGTCTGCAAGAATGGCTTCTCTTTAGTTAGTGATTCAATTCAAAGAACATCAAATTCCCTATTTGGTTAGCATGAACAAGTTTTTAGGATGATTCAGTCTCTTTTTCATGTTAGACATAATCTTCACTGTCGCCTTACCTTAAGAGTATATTACCCTTGTTTTATTTTTTGTTAATGGACTTCTATTCCAATATAGTTTTTAATTCATAATAATAAATTAATACAAGATCTTGTATAAATAGATCAAGATATTAATATAAAGAAGACAGAGTTTATCATTTTTAAGAAAAGAATAAAAAGATATTAATAGCATTTAATTTTAGAATATGAATATTTGAAAAACGTAAGGTTATGTTTACGAAAATGAACTTTGGAACAATTGTTGAGGTTATTTTTTTCGATCGAAAAATCAGAGTTCAAGATTTAATATATCGAAAAGTTATGGGTTCAAGTTATAAACTGTGTTTTTAAACCCGGATCGGACTCACCGGTGACCGGTCAGTGGTCCGGTCCGGTTTACCCTTCAAAACTGGCTATAAATTGACCCAGTCTAAACCGGTCAATTGACCGGTCCGACCGGTCCGGTACGACCGGTCTGACAATTATTTTTTTTTATTTTTTTATTTTTTAAATATTTTAAATATTATATATAATTAAATATAATTATTGCATAATTATTTCGTCATACCGATTCGACCGGTGGTTGAACTGGCCAAATCGGTGACCAGTAAAGCTACCGATTTAATGATCGGTCTGAATTTCAGAACATCGGTTATAAATATTTAAGAAAGGCAAGAATGGTTGAAAAAAAAGCATTTAAAAACAATATCAATAATTTATAAGTTATGCCATTAAAAAGTTAAAAGGACGGCTAAAGGCATGATATGATAGTAAGTGTGTCAAGGCCCAAGAGGAAGTTTTTGTTGCAGGTATTTCATTTGAATTTAGGGAGGGACTTGGGACCCCTTCATAGTTCATACTCATTGAGATGTAACTATTTCAACTTCGATTCTCTGATAGTCGCTACTGTACTGCTGCTACTCACTGTTGAATTCATCAATCAAACATGGGTTCAGGTACTGCGATTGCGTTATTACTTTTTCTTTTTCTTTTTCTGTTTCCCTCGTCTGTAAATCGCCATTAATTGCGAATCACAAGGGAAGTAAGGAAACCCTAACTGAGGTTCAGATTATGTTTCCTTTTTTTCGAGATTTGAAATGGGATTGTTTTGTTTTTCTTAATCGTAGACGGGAATAGGGTTTTGGTATTTGATACATGAGTAATTTGGGGGGAATGTGCAGATGCGGATATGGAGGATTACGGGTTCGAATACTCGGATGAGGAGCCTGAGGAACAGGATGTTGATATTGAAAACCAATACTATAATTCCAAAGGTTTTTCTTATTGTTATATTTTTGGCGTGTATTTCATGTAGATTTTCCTTTCTGTAATCAACAACTGTGGAAGGGGAAAATTTTAATTGCATATATAGGTATAAGAGGTCGCTGTCTAGGTTTCTATGGTGACATAGGTGTGTATATATGTGCTGGTGCGTAACGGCAAAGAAATGCAAGTGCTATGGCCAATTTTGGTGGTGGTACTGTGGAGTCATTATTTGGATTTGATGAATGAGTTTTGCATAAGCCTATCCACTCACTGTAAGACAGAGAAGTTTGAAATGGTTTTCCCAACTTTTCGAGCTAAATTAATTTGGTTTTAGCGGTTGGTCTCATTTTTCCACCTACTAGTGTCTTTATTTGTTTCCTTTCATTTTTTAAGTTTCTTTAACTCATGACAGCAGTTCAACATTACTGTACTCGTTTCTATTTTTTCTTTTTTCTGGGCTTAAATTACTTCTAGTCTTCCAAATAGACTTTTGTTCATTGACAACTTTTATACATTTAATTCAGTTTTGAAACTCTTGCTGTTGCAATAACCATTGTATTTAATGAACTATAATTCTTAAATTTTCTGTAAAACTATCTTTTTGTGATTTCTCTCCTCAATCAGGATTTGTTTTCTCAAATAAGGTTCATTCTTCAACTGTTCTACTGATGTTCCAATTTATTGGGTTCTTATGTGTAAAAGGATTAGTCGAAACAGATCCTGAAGGAGCACTTGCAGGTTTTGCTGAAGTAGTCAGCATGGAACAAGAGAAAGCAGAATGGTAGGTATTACATGTTTTCACATATACTTTTGGTGGGGTAAGTTGTAGGTATGCCAGTATTAGTGTTTACATTAAAATCATGTTTCTTTGTTTAACCTCAAGCTTGTATTTTTTAAAACCTTTGTTATATCTTGCACTTCATTTTTGAAGTTTTGAGATGTAAGCAGCCCGAGATCAGAAGTGAAAAAGATTCTCTGACAAGTCAAGGGTGCATGCACAATTAACTGTTTAAGCTGACGTTGCAGTGGTGTTCTTGATCTTAGTTTGCAGGGATAGATAAGTTCTTTGCAAGTTCTGCTAACATTACTTTAGCCTAGTGGTAACCTTAAACTAATGGCATATGGTTAGCATGTAGGTTTTGAATATTTTGTTTCTTTCAATTAGGAATTTGTGGCCGTGACTTCCTTTAGGTTTTGGGCAAGTGGAAGACAAAACAAAGAATTTCTTGCTACTAATTGATTTGTTCACTGGAAATGTTTTTTACATTTTTCAGGATATTCTTCTAAAAATTGTCCTAGGGAGTTTTCATTACATGTTAGCAGGAGATTTCCTGTGAAGAATGATAAAAATTGGATTGTCCATGATCAGCAATGTAAAACTTGTTTCTTCACATAGCAAAGGCATTTTCTGTAACGACATGTGGGAAATTTTAATTTTAGAGAATGCTTAGGAGGTGGACTGAAGTGGAGTGCTGAACCTCTTTCCCTTCCTCATTTTACTAAGATAAAGTAATTTATGTGTTTAAACATATCATGCATTTTAAGAGATGTAATTGAAATAGGTAATGTATCAGTATCATGTCCTGAACTTTCCGAAATTATGATTCAGCAAAGTGTTTCTTGTGTGTTTTGGGAGACTGCTTTCACTCTGTTTTTGAAGCTACTGGCATAGAAACTTTTGTTTTAAGCAACTGTTACATACTCAATTTTTCTTGTTATCAGGGGGTTTAAAGCACTTAAACAAACAGTTAAGCTTTATTACCGATTAGGGAGGTATAAAGAGATGATGGATGCTTATAGGGAGATGCTAACATACATCAAATCAGCAGTAACTCGAAATTACAGTGAGAAATGCATAAACAATATCATGGATTTTGTTTCTGGATCAGCTAGTCAGAACTTTGGACTGCTGCAAGAATTCTATCAGACAACTCTTAAGGCCCTTGAGGAAGCAAAGAATAAGGTCAGATTTCAATTTTAGTGGTGGTTTTTATGCAATGTATTGATGCGATGCTTTCTTCATCTGACAAACCAATGGAAGTTTCCATTATACTCCCTTGGTAGAGGTCCTTCCTTCTTGGTCCATGGGATGCATGTATGATTCTCAGATTATGAACATCCATCATTTTCTTATATAGTACTTGGATGTTTAGATTCACAGGTTGAACTTTGTTTTCTCAAAAGCAACTTACATAGGCTACTTTGTCCTACTGCTAACCTCTGCAAACCCTCTTCAATTCGTTGTCCTTTCAAATAATGCAGCTATCTCTTGCTACCTCGGATTAACTACTGAGCCTTTTTCTGTTGAATTTATAGAATGAATAGCTTGCTTCATTTTCTTAAAAGGTTCATCCTTGCACCATTTCTTTACTTGAGGTCCTGTTTGTAGAGACTTTGGTTCAAGACAAATCTTAAGCTTTGCAAGATTTGGTTTGATATGGGAGAATATGGGCGGATGAGTAAGGTATACCTTCTAGTCATGTTTTTGGGTGCTTCTGTATTCACTGTAAAGTTTATTTCTTTCATTAATTTGTATTGCCTGGCCAGATATTGAAGGAACTCCACAAGTCTTGTACAGATGATCAAAAGAAAGGTAGTCAGCTTCTGGAGGTCTATGCGGTCGAGATCCAAATGTAAACGGAAACAAAAAATAACAAGAAGCTAAAGGTAAGATTGTCCAGTATTTGATGTCTTGAATTTATGTTTTCCAAGTATCAAAGTTCAGCTTCTCTGTTTGCATGCATCCCGCCTTTTGCTATCATTTCTTGGAGCGTGCAATTCTTTTTTCCAAGTATCAAAGTTCAGCTTCTCTGTTTGCATGCATCCTGCCTTTTGCTATCATTTCTTGGAGCGAGCAATTCTTTCTTAAGTTAGATGATTGCCTGATGTTTTTGCATGGCTTTACTCCAGCAATTATACCAAAAAGCACTTGCTATCAAGTCAGCTATTCCACATCCAAGGATAATGGGAATAATCCGAGAATGTGGTGGAAAGATGCACATGGCAGAGCGTCAGTGGGCTGAGGCAGCAACAGATTTCTTTGAAGCTTTTAAAAATTATGATGAAGCTGGTAACCAAAGGCGTATACAATGCTTAAAGTAATTCCCTATTTCTTTTCAATTTTTGTTCTTATTTGTTTTCTTGTACATTTGATTTTGTTTACACATTTCTTGTGTCAACCCCATCCTGACATAAACAGATTTCATGCTGCATGAATTTATTTTAAAATCCACCCAGGATGCAAGTTTGCATTGTGAAACAAACCATTGAAATTAAAATTTCAAATAAGTTAGAAGTTCTCAAATGGATCCGTGTGTTTGTAAAAGTTAACTCTCAATATCATCCTGATGTTTGTTGCTGGAAACCAGCTTCATTTTAATTGAGAATGAATAGTAAATTGGCTTTGTTGGACAAGAGGGACACACATTCAGACTCTCTAATGGCCTGCCTACCTGCAAACCCTATCCCCACTCCCCCCAAAAGCAAAAAGAATCCCCTTAAAAATTAAAACTATAACCTCTTACCCTCATTTCTCTCTCCTCAGAAAGGATGGACGCTAGAAATTCTAGCACTTCCATATATGCAAATATTGAAATTGCTAATCAATAATGAGAAGCACTGTCATGATGTTGCCTTGTATGGAAGCATTTCGACTCAAATTTGTAGAAATTGGGATTTCAGTTTCAATACACTCTTGAGGAGTTTTACAATGATAAAAATTTAAGCGGTCAAGCTGTTTCTAGACATTTTGTTTCACCAATTTTGCTGATCTTGATTGGCAGATACCTGGTCCTGGCCAATATGCTAGTGGAATCTGAAGTTCATCCATTTGATGGTCAAGAGGCAAAACCGTAAGTAAGGTGGAAATTATTAACTTTAGGACATTAGTTTCTTCTCCTCACTTAACTTGTTTATGCTCTTACGTTTGATATTTCAGATATAAAAATGATCCTGAGATTTTGGCAATGACTAATCTCATAGCAGCATATCAACGAAATGAGATATTGGAGTTTGAGAAAATTCTCAAGGTATAATTAACTTTGTATTTGCATGCTAGTATCTTCTAGTGCAGTTTAGCATTGCATATTAGCTTCTTTTGTTCCTTGGTCTGTGTTTTTAGCTAAAAGTTGTATTTCAGAGTAACAGGAGAACGATTATGATTTATGGATGATCCATTTGTACGAAATTATACTGAAGATCTATTGAAGAATGTCCGAACTCAGGTGCTGCTCAAGCTTATCAAACCCTACACGAGAATTCAGATTCCTTTCATATCCAAGGTGAAAAGTCATTGTTTTTTTCTATATGAATTTGGTTCTGACAATACTCACTCATTACAAGTATCACTTTGGGATCTGATGACTGAAATGGGATTTTCTTGGTTATAATTTTCACAAACTTCTTTTTGTTGTTTGAGTCACAGGAACTCAATGTACCAGAAAAAGATGTGGAGCAGCTGTTGGTTTCTCTGATACTTGATAACCTCATCGATGGACATATTGATCAGGTGAACAGATTGTTAGAGCGTGGTGACAGGTAGAAGTTTTGTCTCAAATGACTGTTTCTTATCCTGCGGACAACTTGAAAGTTGGTTCGTTTCAGTTGTAGTTACTCTTTACCAAATGCAATGCAGGTCAAAGGGATTGAAGAAGTACACTGCCATTGACGAATGGAACTCACAGCTTAAGTCTCTTTCTAAGATTAGCAGCAATCGTATATATTGAGACTGTTTGTAGGTGTGATTTCTGGGGAAGGAACTGTCCTTTTCTGATTCATTCTCCTGTTCAATGTTACACTACAAATGTATAATCGTTCTTCTGGGGAATTTTGATGTCAGAGAGAATAAAAAGCCTTTGGACTATTTTTCTGGTTTGTAACGCTCATACAAAGGAAAGAACAGAAGAAAATATAACGACTGCGCCTCCATTGTGCCTGAGGAGCTCGAACCCAAAAAGTGATGAAAGTGGAAGAAGTATTTCAAAATCAAATCGAAGAGAAATGTTGGAAGCTTAGTCGCACCTGATGGATACCCAAGTTAAACTAAGTTTAGAGGAGAAAATGGCTAAGGGGATATGTTTCTGGTGTGATAAGACATATACCTCTAAACATAAGTGTAAAAAGAAGTAATGCAACTTATTTGTAGTGGAAGATGATGATGGAAGGGAGCTAATAAAGGAAACAAGTATGGAAGTAGAGGGAACTGAAGACAAATCTCACATGGTCTCTTTATAAGCTATGTCTGGGATATCTATGGGAGAATACAAATAAATGAGATCTTAAAAGATAATAGTAGCACTAATAATTTTAAGGATGTCAATGTGATGCAAAAGAGAGCTTATCAGCTTTCATATGTTAACAATGTTAAGGTGATAGTAGAAAGAGATGCCTAAGTAGCTTGTGAGCAGATAGGTGATGCGTTTAAATGGAAATTATGAGGTATGTCTTTCATTACCACTACCTTAATACTGCCATTAGGAGGTTGTGATATGGTCATAGAGGTTCAATAGTTAGCTACCTTAAATGAGGTTTTATGTAACTTTGGGAAATAAACCATGTGATTTAATTAAAAGGAGAAACGTGGTTCTTGAAGGGGAGATTCTTGAACTTCCTAAGCTTATCAAGACTAAGAGGTTGGAAAAGTTGTTGACCACACTACATGGTACCAACAATGGTGCATATTAAGAATTCATCACTCATTAGAGCAACACTTCCATGAAATAATTGTTATTGGAATCAACTTGGAGAAGAAATAGTAGGAAGAGTAAGGCTATGTTTGGTTGGACGTAAGATTTTTAATATAATAAAATAGAATGGAATGGTTTATAATAGAATGAAATGTAAATGAATGTAATGTTAGAAAATTGTTGTTTAAGAGGGATGGAAGAGTTTATAATATAATATAATGAATTGTTATTTGGAAAAATGATTTATGATATAATATAGTGAAAAGTTGTTTATCATTTTACATTCCATCATAAACCTCCCAAATTAGAGGTTTCTAATTTTTACTGTTTAAGATGAAATGAGAGGTAATATGAAACTTTCCTCTTCTATCTCGTTCCATTCAATTTCATTATAAACCTTCCTCTCAAACAATAAAATACTATTATATTCTATTCCATTCCATTAATAAACTCCCAATTAAACATAGTCTTAGAGATTTTATTGACAGAATATGCTTCTGTATTTGTTGAACAAAAGGGCTTAACACTTTACAGTCTCAAAGAAGGAACGAGACTAATCAATGTGTGACCATATCGATATAGCAGCCTATAAAGAGATATAATTGAAGAACTTATCCAAGATCTATTAAGGTAATGAGTGATTTAACAAAACAACAACCCCTTCACATTCCTAGTGGTGTTGCTGAAGAAGGATAGTTTTTAGTGCCTATGTGTTGACTATAGTGATCAGTCCCAACTTTAGGCAGGGACAGGAAGGGCACCTACTCAAAGACCACCTCCATAAAAGACCCACTCTCAAAGTAGCATTCCAACATCCTATTTAAGCATTCCATTCCATCATTGAAGGCCATTAAATCTTAATTAATGGTTGTAAAAGAAGTGGAAGAGACGATCTTGGGTGGCGATAATATTGTTAAGAAAGGAAGTTAAACTTTTCACTTCCAAGTTAAACTTTATCTTTCAAAGGTAACGATAACTTTTTGTATTTATAAATTTTTTTAAAGCATTTGGGTGTATTTTTTACACTCTAATTTTTGTATTTCTATCAGCATATGAATCTAAGATACTTCAACTCAAAAATTAGCAACAAATTTTTTTCATAATTTTGACTACTAAGTTTCGAGTGATCATTTAAAGTTCAAGTTTCTAATTTTTATATGTATATTTTAGCTTACTAAATACTTAAATATTTTATAATTAATTTATAATTTGTCATTGACGTGGATACTTTATTATCACTTTAAATCAGAGCAGTAGTGTTATGAGGATGAAGTCTTTTAGCATTCATATATATTTAGCATTAACAGAAATGATGTATAAAGAATACTGAATATTTATATAATTTGATAATATAATATAAGAGAAAATTTTCCACAAATCTAGAATTTGTCTATATTTATAATTTATACTCATTAACATAGCAATAAAATTTTATTGTATGATTAGCTAATATTGATTATTATTTCAGGTACACTTGTGGTATTTGAAATTATATAAAATTATAAGGATAATTAACTAATAATGATTTTTTACAATTTCATAATTAAATTCTTCTACCAATAATAATTTCTAAATTAAGAACTTTATACTAAATTAAAAGCATTTATTAGTAGTACTGATATAATTTTTTAGATTTCACATGTATTATTTATTATTAATAATAGCAGGCCTAGAGAGGGGTTTGCGACGTTCATTTGCTTGCTTGCAGCCTTTTTCCTTTTCTGATATGATATTGTCGTTAAATCCCTAATTTTATTATATCTAAAAATGAAGTTTATTTAATTTACATTTTACTACTCTCTAGGTTCTTTAATAAATTGCACTAAAAGAATAACCCACTTCGAAAAATATATAACTAAATACATTAATTCTTGGCTTTGTTATTTTAGTTATTGTAATCTAAAAAAAAGTATTATTTATTTCTATATTATTATTTAAGTGTCACAAAATTTATTCTTTTTATTTTATTTATATTTAATTGAATTTTCTTTATTTGAAAATTAAATAATATCGCAAATAGTTGATATGATATACTAAATTTATCAATATGTTAATTCCCATAAAAGAAAATTTTATATTACTTAAATTTAACAAAAAATTAAATAATACCATAAATAGTTTATATGATATACTAAATTTACCATTATGTTGATTCTTGTAAAAGAAATTTTTTAATAAAAAATTACTAACGTTAATTAAGGAATCGTTTGGTTTCACTTCTATTTTTTGTTGTGGTTTTTAGTTTTTAGTTTTAGTTTTATTTTTAGTTTTCTGTTTTCCGCTTTTGTTTTTTAATTAAAAAGCATGTTTTTTTTATATTTGTAACATAAAAACTAAAAAAAACATGTTTGATTAAGATGTAGAAATTAAAGAAGCGTAAATAACAGTAAATAGGAAAACCAATAATATTGAAATGCAGGAAAAAAAACTAGAAACCAGAAACACGAAATGCAGAAATGTAAAAGCCAAATTAAACCAAAAACGCAGAATAACAAATAATTGGAAATGCAAAAACACATAAACTATAAATAGGAAAATCAATAACGCAGAAATGCAAAAATAAAAACTAGGAAAACTAAAAACACAGAAAAATCAGACTTCAATGGAAAAAGAAACCAACAAAACATAATATAATTAAAAATCAAATCAGTTTCGAAAACTTACCTGGTTAAAAGCCCAAGCTTTCGCTTTTTACATGGATAGAAAAGGGACGTAAGAGATAAGTGAGGGGCATAAGAGAGAAGAAAAGAACAAAGAAGCATAAAAGAGAGAAGAGATGAGTTTGGGATGTAAGAGAAGAGATAAGAGAGAAGAGAGAAGAGATAGAGTTTCGTTATGAAGTTTATAAGAGGAGGAAGTAGAAACTAAAACGTGTGAAAACCTATTGTAAATATTAGAAAAAACATCTTTTTAACATTTCTATAACGTTGTTGTAGTTTTTTTTTTAAATGATAACAATATTCAACCAAACACATTTTAAGAACTTATTTATGAAAATCACAACAAAAAACATAAAAGAAAAAATGGAAACCACAACTACTGAAAATATTTGATTTAATAATTTAGACCTTTATCTAGCAACTTAGCAAAATAATATTCAATCATTTCCACAACTTGCAAAATAAGATAATATTTAACTCGACAAACTTAGAATAGTTAATAACTTACAATATAATTTACCCTTTTTTCCCAAGTATGTTAATTTCTTGTATTTTTAGACATTAGTTGTTGGGTCCGCGACGTCTGGGCCGAGCCACAGGCTCTCGGCGAACCCAGGCACCGGTGGATTTTAACCCCCTGCG
>JAOTIZ010000008.1:6231824-6252911 GCA_027123425.1 Erythroxylum panamense | reverse complement strand
TATGTCATATACACCTCGAGGTATGAGTATCGTGATAGCATAAGTCGAGTTATGACATGAATACCTCGAGTTACACTTACAAAATGAGTGCATAAGTCGAGTTATCTCATGCATACCTCGAGTTACACTTACAATTTGGTGTCTCAAACTTGTCTTGCCAGTTTAACTTTCATATTCTAATCTTTGTAGTTTAGGTTCTTATCATCTACCTTGCAATGATAATGCCAAAGTTTGGAATGTTATTGAGATTGAAACCTGAAGTAAATGAGTCAAATGGAGAAAAGGTTCCTTGAAAAGATTTGGCGTTTTATTCGCCAAACCTACTTATATTAGCCATAACATTCACTTCCTCATGTTGTCTAATTTGGGGTTAATCCATAAGCAAATTAGATGTAATATTAGAGGTGCTCTTGATACGCTAAACAAGATCTTTTAGATCTGAAAGTCTGCATTCTTTAGTTGTAAGACTACTAGATATCCACGTGACATGTAATTCTTGTCCATGTTTAAGAATGACCTCTCATTTTTATTGGTAATTTGGTTGAATGAAATGAAGATGGAGTAGTTTAGCCTCTGTCTATATTGCCTTTTTGTGATCATTACCATAGAGCATGAAATTCTTTCTTAACTTTGTTTAATAATTTCTTCATGATGTTTTTACATGGCTTTGTTCACCAGCAATTATACCAGAAGGCACTTGCTATCAAATCAGCTATTCCACATCCAAGGATAATGGGGATAATTCGAGAATGTGGTGGAAAGATGCACATGGCAGAGCGTCAGTGGGATGAGGCTGCAACAGATTTCTTTGAAGCTTTCAAAAATTATGATGAAGCTGGTAACCAAAGACGTATCCAATGCTTAAAGTAATTCCCCATTTCCTTTCGTGTTTACTCTTTTTCTTATCTGTTTGTCTTCTCTTCTATTTGGATTTGTTTGCATGGTTCTCACTTCAAAGGCATCCTGACATCTGGAAAGCCTTCCATGCTGCATGAAATGATCAAGATCCAATGCTGGAATGCATGTTAGTCATTCTTAGATTGTGTGTCTTTGCTTCTAGAAGCTAGTTTCTCTCCATTTCTCCTTGAAGTTTGTTGCTTTAGCAAATCAAGGCTTTCATTTCATGTTAATTGAAAAAAAATATATTGAAAATTGACTTCATTGGACTAGAAGAAGATATCATATCAGCAGAAAAGGAGATTAGTAAAGAACACTTCATAGATGGAAATACTAATGAATAATGAAAAGCACCATCATGATGTGCTGAACATTTAGATTCAGTAACACAGAAATTGAGATCTGGGTGTGAGCACAGTTATATGAACATTATGATGGTGATATTTAACTGTTCATGTGTTTGTTCAACCCTTTTCTGTCACCAACTTTAATAACTGAGATTGACAGATACCTGGTTCTGGCTAATATGCTGATGGAATCTGAAGTTAATCCGTTTGATGGTCAAGAGGCAAAGCCGTAAGTGTTTAACACAGAAAGTGTGTTGCAACTTTAGGATATTATTTTCTCCTTTCTCTTAACTTGTGTGCAAACTTGCATTTGATATTTGCAGATATAAAAATGATCCTGAGATTTTGGCAATGACTAATCTCATAGCAGCATATCAACGAAATGAGATATTAGAGTTTGAGAAAATCCTCAAGGTATAGTTACAATTTTGATTGTCTTCAAATGTCAAATGTAGTTATCATTGCATTGATAGTTGGAATACAGAGTAACCGAAGGACGATTATGGATGATCCATTCATTCGGAATTATATTGAAGATCTACTGAAGAATGTCAGAACTCAGGTGCTGCTTAAGCTTATCAAACCTTACACAAGAATTCGGATTCCTTTTATATCCAAGGTGAAACTCCACTTTATTTACCTGAAGTAGTTACTCCTGATAACTAGTGCAGATAACTTATTAGAATTGTCCCATTGGGATGTTGTGCTCACTACTGGAATTTGCTTTAGCCATGAATATCGACAAACTGCTTTTTATCTTGTTTGACTTGCAGGAACTCAATGTCCCAGAAAAAGATGTGGAGCAACTCTTGGTTTCTTTGATATTGGATAACCGCATTGATGGCCATATTGACCAAGTAAACAGACTATTAGAGCGTGGTGACAGGTAGAAGTTTCTTCTCCTTTAACTACTTTAAATGTACTGCTGATGGTTGAATTTCAAAGTTTAGTTTTACAGACTCTTGTCCTCCATTGCATCCGTTGTAATTCCTATTTTCCAAATGCCATGCAGGTCAAAAGGAATGAAGAAGTACACAGCCATTGAGAAATGGAACACACAGCTTAAGTCTCTTTCTCAGACTATCAGCAATCGTGTATACTGAGATTGTTTGCAGGTGATTTGCGGTGTTTATCAGTTACACGATAAAAATTCCTTTCTCATTTGTTAGAAAAAGCTGCTGTGCAAAGTGACGGTTATAATCGTTCTTAGGAATTTTGATATGAGAGAATCCAAAGCCTTAAGATGAACCATTTGCCTAGTTTGTATGTCTTAGTTCTGTTCAAAGTGAGTGAATGGGTACTTGTTCATGTGTGAAAGAAACTATAGACAGAATTCTTACCTTGTTTCACTCCTTTAAACATCAAAAGGGTGAGAAAAGGAAAGAAAAAGCTTATTAGCTGTAATCATGGATTCTATTGGGAGTCATGACTAGTTGTTTAAAGTGATTCTTGGGATAAAATTGGAACGTAATGGTATATGCCTTTGCCTAGGGAGCAGTGTGATCGTTGACATAGGATGAAATTTTGAATCTTCTTCTTTATTTATGCTTGCCTAGGGGCTTAGACCATAGTCATGGGATATTACCGAATCGTCTAAAAGAACTAAAAGGCAAAATAGCCGTAAGCAATGATCTGATGACAAACTATTGTTGGAAACCTAACGAACTTCCTATTTTGGTTGTTCTTTGAGCTTTATGCGAAAACCAATACCTAACTTCTCATGAAATTAGAGTTTTAGGTTCTTTTTAATCTTTGAAAATATATCTAACAAAAATTTTTACATGAATTATAACGTAAGCAAAATTAATATCAAATTTTTTTTATGAATTATAATATAAGCAAAATTAATATTAAAAATAAGTATTAAAATATATAAAAAAATTAAATAATATTATATAAATTTTAAAATAAATATCAAGTTGAGTTAACGTGAAGATGAGTTTGTGGGTATTATGAGAATTATGTGTAAAACATAAAGATAAAAAAATTTAAAATAAGCTCATTAATTAATAAGAAAAATATACTTACAAAAATCATTTTAGAGATTTTTTTTAAAAACTTTAAATTTGAGCTAGTTTCTAAAAAAAGTTATATTTTAGTTATTAAAAAAGTCATATCAAATAAAAAGGTCTTTTTTAATTTTACAGTTAAATACTCATTTTTTTTAAAAAATATTTTATGGTGAAAAAAATTGCTTATGATCTTTTAAAACCTCATCTAAATAGGTAATTAATCTTTTTCAAGAGGAGGGAAGCTAACCATGACCAAGCTGGTTCGCTTAGCTATATTGTGAATTTGTTACTAAATTCACAAAGTGATATGGATGGTTCGATGGATATAGACTGTTTAAAAGCAAATTTCATTTTGGTTCTTTTGGAAATGGCTGTGGTATTGTATAAAAATAGATATTAATTTGTTATATCGCTTAGTTTGACCCGTAACAAAAGTGTAGCTTTCTTTTTATTAAACCAAAAGCATGCATCTTATCACCTATTTGACTAGGTAAGGTGGTTCAAAGTCTTGATGCTACTAAACCTATTAATTCCAGTTTAATACATAATTCGATTAATGATTGATTACTTAAAAGTTTCATTTAGTTCGGAAATTATATCATCATCGTTATCACCTAATCCGAAGTTTCGTAATGAAACGAAATTTGAAAAGGTATGATAGTACGTAATCTTACCCTTACATAATAAAGAGGTTGTTTCAGGTAGTTTGTAAATTATGTGTTTCAAACAAATTATTTAATAAATTAATAATTTATAACTAAACTGCATATTAAGCTTAAATATAAAGTTTTATATGTTTATTCCAGATTTACAGTAATCAATCACCTTCTTCTCCAGTCAGCAATATACTTAGCAGATCGACGGTCATAAAGAATCTTTGATTTCAATAAATAATTATATCCCATCTTAAAATAAATAAGGCAAGGCCAGATCAAAACATTGGATTAGGACACCGTAACATGAAAGAGACAGAAGAGTTTGTTTGTCTTATCCTCATGCAAGAAATGCGTGATTGACGACAAAGCCCCGCAGCCTCAATCTAGAACACATGGGCCAATTTGTGTCTGTACGCCATGAATGACATTAATTATTGAGAAGAATGTTTAGTTAGCTTGATTTTACTTTATTATGTTTAGAGTTTACTTAAAGAACTATTTCGATTACTTGTTGGGAAGCCAGTAGGAAATAACCATTGCCCGAGTTTGAATTGACAATGGTTAAATCGAGTCAAAGACACAAGCAAGTAGTGGTGGACACGGAGTAGAAGCTTTTAAAACAGGTTTTTTAACGGCTTTTGTCGGGTCGCAGCGAAGGAACTAGCAAGAAAGATTTGATCTTTTTCCCACAGAATGGGTCGCAGAACTCATCGGAGTTGATACTAATCTACAAGTACCAGTGCTCTTTTGCAGGGTTCAAAAGGCAATCACAAAGACCAGCCTTTTTCTTCTTATCTTCGCGCTTCTACTCGTCATTACCAAAGGGTTCTACCAAGTATATCCTCTTTGTCCACTCTTTGTCCTTTACGTCGTTTTCTTTTCCATTTCGTACGGTTATACTCATCTTTATGCCAGATTCTGAAAATCTTCATCTTTGACTGTTGTCTCGATCCAAAATTCTCAGTTTATTTTGTGATTTTGTGTAGATTTCCTTGGGATTTGGGAAGGGTAAGATGTTCTTTCTCTTCTTCATCTTTTCATGCAAAATTTGATTTGGGTTTCTGTTTCTAGAACGAGACTTTGTGATAACCAAAAATAAAAATTTGTGCCTTTTCTCTAAGTTTCTGAGCTCCAGCTTAATTATCTTCCTAAGTTTCTTGTTCTACGTCTTTTGTAGTTGTATAAGTGAATATTAAAAGGGCACTCCATGAGCTCATGGTAAACATAACGACAACAATAATAAGAATCTTTGAATTTTGAATTTTCTGACTACCAGTCTTCGTCTTCGATACAGGAGCCAGTGTATTGGACTTAAATCTGCTTTGAATTTCAGTTTTGTACTGTGCAGATCAATTTCGAGGTTAATGCACTGCTAAATTTCTTTTATGAGTCTTCCTGGTGTGTGCGTGTGATCTTTTTTGTGTTTTCTCCTCCATCTCTTCATAATTTTGATTCGCTTCAAAACTTAACCTGTGTTCCCGTATCTCTAACTTTGTTGCTGTATGTGACTTTATTAGTTTATTGTTCAGGATTTGCCTGGCTTCTTGTTGGATATAGAACATTTGTACTAGCTTTCCCATTTCTGTATATTGCTTCTTGTCTTGCTTCATTATCAGTTTAAGCCATAGGAAGTGATCATTCCGTATGGCTATTACCACGATTTTAGTTTAAGGAGATGGGGTTAGGATCTTCAATAGGCTTCTAAATGTAATGTACTTGGTAACATATTATCACAGATTGATGCCGAAATTATTTGACTTTATAATTACTTATTGTCGGAATTCATTTGCTTTGAACTTTGAAATCTGAATACAACTTTAATGTTTTATATGATTCAGGAAGAGTTTTTCAGTTTCATAAGTGTGAGGAGAAGAAAGTTTAAGTTTGAAAAGAGTATGAGTCAACCTAAAATTAAGCGTAGAGTGGGTAAATATGAGGTGGGGAGAACAATTGGTGAGGGGACATTTGCGAAAGTTAAATTCGCCAAAAACTCTGAGACAGGGGATCCTGTGGCTCTGAAGATCCTCGATAAAGAGAAAGTTCTCAAGCACAAGATGGCTGAGCAGGTCTGGTTAGTCATGTTTCCTTTTCTGTTGATCATTTCTGTTTATCTACACTCTTTTGCTTCTTTGCAAATTCTGTTTCTTTACTAGTTTAAAGCAACTCTTTAGCTCTGGGGTTGTCCAAGACAATTGCTACAACTTTTTGCTATACTTTTCTCTTCTTCTTTCTCAAATTTCAACGGTATCTAAGTACATCCCGGCAATCGCAAAACTATGTGTAGAATTACCATACGTAACTTTATCAGGTTTCTTGGATCTGTTATGTTTGTGTATGTTTGCAGATCAGGAGGGAGATAGCAACAATGAAACGCGTAAAACATCCTAATGTTGTTCGTCTGTATGAGGTATCTCTCTTTCTCTCTCCTCTTTAGCCTGATTATATACCTTTTAAACTCAAGTTCTTCTTGACTACATTCTTATGCTCTGATTTTTTTTTCGTCATATCATGGAACTAAATTTATTTTCAGCATATGTTTTAGTATACTTAAGGTATAGATGTCTATCATGTCCCAGACCAGTGTTTATTAACATGCACTAGGATTGAGATGGGTACCTCATAAGCATTCAGTGTATTCATTCATGTAGGGTGAAAAACATGGATAAATTTTGTGCAAATCAAGGAACTTTGAAAAATGAACTGTTAATATGGTTTATAAGTACCATACTTGACACTTAATGGACACTCAACAAGTACAAATAACTAATTGTATTCAACACTCGGCCTGGATGGAGAAGTAAGCTGGTGCTAGGAAATTGTTATTCAGTCAATTCTTAATAAAATTAAAGTTTCATTGTTGAAACTTAAGTTGCAAGAGTTCCGTAATAATACAAAGAGCGCAAGTAAAGGAAAGGGCTGAAGTTGAGCAAAGAAGAGGAAGTTGTAGCAAAGTGGTAAGCCCCTCTACCCTCAATCAACTATGCTGGGGGTTTATCTCATCGCTTGGATGGTGTAGGTCCAGGTATTAAAATGCTTTCTGATGAACCAAATGAAAAAAAGAACGGAAGACTTATGTGAACTTTTGTCCATATATTAGATGATATACATAAATTCTCAAAGACATTCTTACCAAATAGATCTTTGAAAACCATTACTCGAATCAATAATCTAATAAGATCTCCAATTTATTCAAGATTCTTTTAGTTCTTTTTGTTGTCTTTACATAATCACCTTGGTAATGGATACTAATTTAAGAGCGTGTAAAGGAGGTACAAAATCGATGGCGTAATTTTAGTATAGGTTATTTATCAAATAATGCTATTTATCTCCAATTAGAAAACAATCACAATGTTCCTTCTTCTTATGATCATATCGGACTCATGTTACCATAGTGCTATTTATCTCCAATTAGAGACCAATCCCAATGTTCCTTCTTCTTATGATCATATTGGACTCATGTTACCATAGGATTTCATGTTTGCCTATTATATTTAACTGCTCCAAACCCAATCAAGTTATTAACTGATTCACTTGGTGTGAGATTTACCAAATTATTTTGATCATTTTTAGGTGATGGGAAGCAAGACAAAGATATTTATAATTTTGGAGTTTGTTACTGGGGGAGAACTTTTTGACAAAATTGTAAGTTGCTATACTCTTGTTGAAGCCTATTTGGTAGCTGATCGCTTCACCATCATGAGCTAAATATATTTGATGAAGAAGATAACTGTTGGATTCCATGATTATGGCATACACTAATTCAAACAATGCTTACACAATAACTTTTCTGTTTATATCGAAACAAGTAGTGCAGCTCCATGTTAGTTGTAGCCTGCCTTTAAGTAATGATTTTTGTTATGAAGGTAAACCATGGGCGGATGAGAGAGGATGAAGCCCGTAGATATTTCCAGCAACTTATTAATGCTGTTGATTATTGCCATAGCAGGGGTGTCTATCACAGAGATCTGAAGGTCCTTTTAGTTTTTTCTTTGAGGCTTATGACTAGTGATCTGTATGTAGTATTCATTACATACTTGTCTAGGAGACTCGTACAAATTCATGTTATCTTTCTTCTAATCTGTCTTGTTTCTCTTACAGCCTGAAAATCTGTTGTTGGATGCTTGTGGAAACCTCAAAGTTTCTGATTTTGGATTGAGTGCACTGTCTCAACAAGTCAGGGTAATTGTAATAAATTGTTATCACCTTCCTTTTCTCTCCAAGTGGTTTTGTCATCTACAAGGGGTACCCTCCTTGTTTCAACTTGACTACTCCCTGGGAGCTTCTTTCTTGGCTTCTGTGTGCTTACGTAGATGTTTATTTGGATTTTGGCAGGATGATGGCCTCCTTCATACTGCTTGTGGAACTCCAAATTATGTTGCTCCTGAGGTTTCGATGACTCTTTGAGTTACCAAAATAACCCCACCATGTGGATTACTGTCCTTAATAATTTTTCCTTTGACCTTAAATATTGTTGTGTATCAGGTTCTTAATGATAGAGGTTACGATGGAGCCACTGCAGACTTGTGGTCATGTGGAGTTATACTCTTTGTATTGCTTGCAGGATATTTGCCTTTCGATGATGCTAATGTAATCAACCTGTACAAAAAGGTGAGTGTTTTGTGGATTTTGCATCACCTCTTTTTTTTTTTTTCTTGTCCTTTAGTTGTCCTTTCATTTTTTCCACTGGCAGATTTCCGTGGCTGAATTCACTTGTCCCCCCTGGCTATCATTTGGTGCCATGAAATTAATTGTTCGAATTTTAGATCCCAACCCTATGACTGTAAGTAGTTTCACTTATGATTTGATCAGCTTTGTTCATTGATTCTTCATTTCTTAGAAGAAAAGGAAGAAATAAAATGACTAGTCTTGAATAAATTTGGTTGACAATTCTACTTTTTGTAAGGTTAAAGAGATAATATCTCCATACTATATCCAATTCTTGATTAAGCCTCAGTAGTCAGTACTTATCAGTGATCAGCAGCATTCTTGCGAATAAAAGTATGTAATTTGAAATCTTAGGTTCAAGTGGCGACTTTTGTGCTCATTGTGATGGATAATCCCAATGATGGAGTTGGGAAACTAGAGACCTTGGCCTCTGCAATGCTACACTGCATATTATGCCTAAGCATGTGGATGCAGCTTGATAGTTGGACTGCCCAGATTTGTGATTTAAGAAGAATTTGACTGTCACATTGTTTCTGCAGTAGATGATATTGGAGTGCCTAGATAAAAAATTAACTCGTTTATCTTTAATTCTTAATTGCATCTCATTTAGGTAGAATGATATGATTGTCAAGGCCTAGATGTGTCCTTTACTTCTCTGATATGTTTGCTCTTCAAACAATTTCTTGGTCATTGAGAAGTAGCAATTAGTTGACTTTGATGATATAGACTTCCAGGAATTGATCAAAGTAAATTTTTTCAACAGAAACAGAAACTGAAAGCTTATGTTGTTTAAGCAATAATTAAGCATAATAGACATTCTTTTTACATGTATGAAGGTGTTAGGCACCAGCCCTTAGAATAACAGAGTATTACTATATTATTGCAGTATAACTATGGTGTATACACTACTATCGTAGAGAAATATAGTATTTCTCCCTACCAGAGCAGATTTGCTCCTAACCAGAGCTGAATAAGCTCCTCAGAAGGTGATAAACCTTCTGTCACTCTTCTCACAAATATTCTCCCTTCCCCTCCCTACTTCTATTCCCCCCTTTTATAACCTCCCTAGGTACATACGGTTATAACTAACTCCTTCTAGAATAATCCTCTCTCTCTCTCTCCTGAAGATCCTAACATTGCCGCCTCCTTGAAGAGCAGCCTTGTCCTCAAGGCTGAAGTGAGGAAAATGACTCCAATTCACATATGCATCCTCCCCTGTAGCTTGTGCCACTGTTTGACCCTTCCCTTTGAACAACCCTTGCTGTGTTGAGCCTCTATCTTCATTGTTCCCTTTTCCTTTCTCTGGTGTAATCTGAAGTCCTGCATTGCCTCCAAGTTGGACCTGTCGTCCCTCATGTCGGAAGTGCATGGACATCTCCTTCCAATCCATCAGGACCCTTCCTAATGTCTGTAACCAAGCAATCCCTAAAATCACATCCATTCCTTCCAATTCCAAGACATAAGCATCAATCGTCCACTGTAGGGCTCCCACCCGAATAGGAACTTCCAAACATTTTCCTAGAGTAGTCACCTGATGTCCATTCCCCAGTCTGGTTCCCAATGCCTTGCTGGTCCCTACGGTTATTCCCAGACCACGGATCAGCTTTGAAGAAATGAAGTTATGGCTGGCCCCGCTATCCACTAGAATCGCAATCGAAACTCCGTATATTTTCCCTGTCATCCGCATGGTTTTTGCCTCATGTGTTCGTACCCCATTCTCTGCAATTACCTCCATGGTTCGGCAGTCCAACGCTATATCAGTCTCTTCTTCCCCCTCTGCTTCCAAGGCTATGATTTCTCCCTTCTCATCCAAGGTTTCATTGTCATCCAAAATCAGGAGCCTCAGTTGTTTCTCGGCGCACTGGTGGAGAGGATGGAATCGCTCCCCGCACCTGAAGCAAAGGCCCTTGGCCTTCCGGTCCATGAGCTCGTGATAGGAGAGATGTCGCAGGCCCCTGTTCTTCTCCGTCGACCCCCTTCGGTCACCATCCGGACGTCTGGTAGGAGTCCCAGGGTTGGAAACTCCTCCTCGGCTCGGCGCATGGAAGTGGGGTTGTGACCCATAAGTCTCGTGGGTCCTGCCCGACCCATTTCCGTCTACCACCTTCTCGTGACCCATCGGGTGTGGAGGCTCCATGTCATTGTGGTTTGGGCTGACCCGCAACCCACCCTTAAAAGAGCTTCCTCGATGTGGCGTCCAGACGCGTGTGCGCGATCTGGAGTGTTCAATCCCTCCCTCATCACCGATGATTTCTTCCTCCACTGCTCTGGCAACCTTCATCAGCTGGTAACGGTTCGCTGGCCCGAATGTCCTCACCCGTCGGCGGATATCAGCCCTCAAACCACTCATGAAGTACCCCATATATTGATCCTCGGGTAGGCGACCCACCTGCGATGAGATGAATTCAAAAGCTTGGATGTACTCCTCCACCGAATCCGTCTGTCGCAAGTCTGATAGCTCCTCAAATGGGTTGTCAAATTTCCTTCCTCCATAGCGGTCAATCAAAGCCCTCTTAAATTTCTCCCAATCCAGAGCTGCTTCCGTCTCCCGTAGTAGGTTGAACCAGTGTATAGTTGAGCCTTCTATGCTCAGAAGAGCCAGCTTCATTTTGATTGTTTATGAGCTATCATGAACCTCAAAGTACATCTCTGCTCTCGTAATCCACCCTACTGGATCTGAACCATCGAACATAGGCAACTCCACTTTGCGGACCGACATCCGATACTCCTCCATAGTGTCCGAGGAATGCTCCATCGGAGTTGGTTGTCGCCTTTCGCCAGCCATCGCCTGCCCCCTCCCTGAGGCCTCACCACTTCCCTGTCCTTCCTCCGGTCGTTTGCCCATCATCTTACTCATCTCCAGCAGCAAGTTTCGCTGCATCTCCATCATGGCCATTCGCATGGATGCTTGCATATCTTCTACCCCAGCTTCCAGACTTGCCATGCGGGATTCCAATAGTTCAACTCTGTCCGACATCTTCGGTGGCATCAAGGTATGTTACTCTGAATCTGTTTGTGTTTGTGGAAGTCCTCCGAGCGCTGATCCTCCCCTCTCTTCGTATCCAGCAGGTCGGACCACTGATAGGAACCTCTAGCTTAATAGGCTAGATATTAGTATTTTTATTGATAGTAATTAGTGTGCTACACTGATATTACAAGGTGAATCCGTAGATCACCTCCTATACCAGAGCAGTAATGCTCCCCAAGGAGAATGGAGATTCTCTCTGTCTAAACTCTTACTCTTGCTTCTTTCCCGAATGCCCCTCTCTCTCTCTGCCCCCTTCTTTTTATCCTAACTGCCCCCTAGTACATTCGGTTGTTCCTTGTGCCCCATCAGCCCTCCCATTCTAACTAACTCTGACATTATTCCCTTCATTCTCTCTCTCTCCCCGTAGATCCTAACATCAGCCCTGCAAGAAACTCAAATACCCGTTCATTTTCCACCTTCTTGTATTGTACACTGTCGTTTGGACACTCCCATGCCTTATCAGAACTCGAGTTCTTGCCAAAGTCCGACCATTTCCATATAATAATCAGTCACTTCTCTTACTACTTGTTCCGGCCCCCACAACCGGGTCTTGATCTCAAAAAGTTGAGAGGCATTTTCGACATCTGAGTAGGTCTCCTGCACGGCTTCCCAAACATTGTGCGTCGTCGACAAGAACAGGTAGACTTTTCCGATTGCACTCCATCGAGTTTACTAGCCATGCGGTTACTAGGGAATTTTCAGACCGCCATCGTTCCGCCGTGCCAATGATAGCAGGTTTCTTTGTTTCTTCCATGATGTAGCCTAATTTTCCCTTTCCATCAATCACCAGCTGCATTGATTGAGCCCACTCTCTGTAATTTCTATCATTTAGTTTCTCCATCGAGAGGTGTAAGGAGGATTCCAAAATTGTTGGACTTATAGTAGAGGACACCTCCCTCTTGCCGTTGAGAGCTGTTGACAGATTAGGAATAGATATCCTTGTATAATTAGGATTCCTTGTATAATTAGGATTCCTTGTATAATTAGAATTCCTTCTTTATTAGGATAGTTTCTCCTATATATTCTTGTGTATACTCCTTGTAAATTAAGAGAAGTGAATAAGAAAATCTTCAAGAGCTTCAGAGGGAACAAAGTTGTCACTGGTAGCATCGGCCATTGAAGATAGTGATCAAGCCAACTCTGATGCCATTAGAGAGAGAATAGAAAAAATCAGCACTGATGGTTTACGTGGTTCGGTCAATGTTACTGGTCTGCTAGGATGCCTCAGTTGCATGCATCACCGCACTTCCACTTGACACCTATCGTATTGGAAAAGACATATGGCTGCATTTGGCAAACGCCCACACATCACAATGAAAACTCGCTACATATATCCCTTTAAAAAGAAAAGGGAACATGATCTTTAAAATTGCAAACAATGGATGGTCGGTTTGAAGTTTCCAAGTAGTACAGCCCATCCTCTTTTCTGAACCTTGGTCCTGAAGTTCATAAAGGAACAGTACAGAACAGGTGTATGGTCAGTTTTATGTATAGAAACAAGATTAGTAGGAACATGGACATTTTTTAATAAGATTGATGGGTTAAGTTGTATGTCTCCTATGCCAGCAGCAGTGATAAGAGATCCATCAGCAACATTAACTTTTCTATTACTTGGACAAGGGGTGTAATTTCTAAATTGATTGGTTGAGAATATCATATGGTCTGTGGTGCCTGAATCTATTACCCATAAATGACAAAAGGACTTCTTCGAGGCATTAAATCAAATTGAACAAGGATTACCTGAGAAAGCTAATTAACTTACATGTGATGTTTTATTTATCTGATCCAGTAGCTTTTTAAGCTTTTCAATATCTTCACTGTTGAATTCCCCTCTGTTCCTGCAGCTTTTCTTGATTATTTAGAGTGATGTGGGCTGAACTAGAGGCCTTTCTCTGGTTTCCGTTGTTACTCCATTCTCGACTTGGTGGTTTACCGTACAATTTACAGCAACTTTTGTTTGGGTGTCGTCATTTCTTACAGTATGTACACCAAAGGTTGTCTTTGGATCTTTGGTACCAACTATTTTGTCCTCCTTTGGTACCAATTCAGATAGGTCTTGCCATTCAACTGATATGTTTGGAGCTCACCTTTTGATTGAATTTATTTAGAATTTTGGGTGGGTTTTAGATAAAATTAATTTATGCAGTTTCAAACATGGTTTATTTGATTAAGAGTTTAAGAAAAGAAATCACAGTGATGAAAAGTAGTATGGTCTGGTTGGGAAAATGCAACAATGAAGGTTGCATGATGATTGGAGATTGCAACAATGAAGGCTGCTAGAAATTGCAATGAAGGGTGCAGAATTTTCCTTAGTGTAAGACTTTGACACCATGTCACAAAGTAGAAGGAAAAATGAATTGCTCTATTCTAAAATGATATAGGATTACATGCTTATACACCTTAGAGAAGTAGAAAAAATAAGAAACAATCTCTAGGAATTAATCTCTTAGGATTCCGTACTCTTGTAGAAAATGAAAATAGTCTCCCAGGATTCTATACTCTCTCCTAGGAAAAGAGGGCAATGTCTTAGTATCCCACAGCATTTGGAATACTAAAAAATTGATTTGTCTAAAATTGTGTACGGCTAGTATACAACTTGACACCTTTTCACAGATGTTCTGGTCAAAAGAATAGAACTGTCTCCCATTTGTCCTTCAGAATGAATGGTTGGTATTCTCTAATTTAAAGACAGCAGATCTTTTTCAACATTGGAACCAACTAAAAAAATCTTAAGTACGATCTTTTTATATGAATTGTTTCAAAATTGCAACATTTTGATCTCAACGCATTGAATACAATGATAGTGGTCAATTTCTTGCCACAAGCCTTGCAAGAGACTCAAGTATTTTATGCAGATTGATTCTTTCGTTTGGTAGTCTCAAGTATTTTATGCAGATTGATTCTTTCGTTTGGTTTTAATTTCGTAGATTTGAGCAACATCATGGACTTTGGAATATATCTGTCTAGTAACTTCCCAAATTTTCTTGGCAGTACCAAGAAATATAAATGTCTGGAATAATCAAATTCCATAACCAGGACATCACCAATGAACCTTGTTCATCCCATGCCTCAATGTAGGATCTTCATTTGAAGGGCCCATGCCCAATAAATGGCTAATAGAAAGGTAGCAAGAGAGCGATTCTTCTGATGTCATATGGAAAAGAGAAATGGGAAATAAAGTAGCTTGTGTCCTGTCTTTCTATCAATAATAGTAGGCAATACATGATACTCTAATATTCCACGATGGGAAAGAATCACATTTGTTAAAACATAATTGTTACATAGAAGGAAGGCGATATTAATTAACATCCTTTAGCAGTTTCATTTCCTCATTTGCACATCAAGAGCTCCAACAGTTGCTCTGTTTTCACATCTAAATGTGTAGAAGCAGAAATTACATGTGACATTTTTAGTTTAGTGATTGTTTTTGTTGATTTCAGGGGCTTACTGGTCTTCTTCAAGCTCCAATAAAAGAAGCTGAGAAACGTGGTCTTCCTGGAGTCCTTTCAGGTAATACATTAGAAATCCTTTAAAAAAAACTTCAAATAGAAACGCGGGTTGTGAACTATTTATTACTAGGCACACTTAAAACTAATTAAAGAACCGTTGAAATAAAACTTGTTTACATTTATTAAAGCTTTACTAATTTGATATTGTGTTCATTATGTGCATTTTAAGGCCCATTGATTAATATTCTGCATGATACAATGATGATTATGACGTCCTTTTGTAATATCAGATACAATTAATTAACAACCATCAATA
The DNA here is from genome assembly GCA_027123425.1 of Erythroxylum panamense. Classification (NCBI taxonomy): domain Eukaryota; kingdom Viridiplantae; phylum Streptophyta; class Magnoliopsida; order Malpighiales; family Erythroxylaceae; genus Erythroxylum; species Erythroxylum panamense. The sequence continues at coordinate 6,237,541 of JAOTIZ010000008.1, read as the reverse complement.
GTTTGCCATGAACGACTACTTTAGATTAGCACAAATATAGGATAACAGCTCTAAAGAACTGATGGATCGAGCCTCAACAATGTTTTCCCGTTTATCTTCTTTCTTGCAGTTAGTTCACTTTAGGTTCATCAGGTTGACCAGAGTCAATTGATAAATGAACTACAGAAATTGTTCTGGATGGCCCATGTTGTGAATTTATAGGTGGATAAAATACTGATATGCCTCAGATTGCATCTAAGATTAACTTTAATTGGTGACATTAAAGCAGCATCGCCTTCCTTCCTTTTGTCCAAAACAAAATAACAATAAATGGAAATAAAAGAGACCTGAAAATAAAGCAGATTGTTTTGTTGACAGCTTGTGGCCTGTTTTGTTTGTGCAGGAATAGCATTGGGAGTTACAGGTCTTGTGGCAAAGCCCGCAGCTAGTATTCTTGAGGTCACTGGAAAAACTGCACAGAGTATCAGAAACAGTAGTAAGCTATACCAAGTTGGATCTCAAAAATACAGGATCCGGCTTCCTAGACCTCTGAGTACAGAACTTCCTCTGAGGCCTTATATTTTGGAGGAAGCAGTTGGAACATCAGTTTTAATGGAGGTTGATGGAGGCTTGAAACTCAAGGATGAAGTCCTCATAACATGCAAATCACTTAAACAACCTGGAAATTTTGTTCTCCTGACAGAAAGACTAATGTTGGTAGTTAGCTGTTCTAGTTTGGCAGATATAGACAAGCCTGAATTCCGAGGAATTCCCGTTGATATAGAGTGGTCAGTGGAGTCAGAAATTGGATTAGATAGTGTAATTCATGTTGATAGTGTGGGAGGTGAGTTGCACATTGTTGTGAGCAGTACAGATGTCCTAGTAAGCGAGAACCAGCACCAATCCAAAAGAAGTGGTAGCAGTAGGAAAATGCTGTGGAACAATCCATCAACTCCATTCCCACTTTTGCAAACAAACTTGGAATTAGCATCTGAGCAGGACGCGGGGGACTTCTTAGTGATTTTGTTGTCCACAATTGAACAAGGTAAAGGGCGAGACAGAAAAGTTCTCCACCAAAGCAATATTTTGTGAGGAGATTTCTTATGTATGATTTCTGAATAATCTGCTCTTTCTAGTTTCACAATCCGTCCTTAGGCCCCCTCGGTTCTTAACAACGTAATTAGATAGGTGCATGTACAGAGAACTGTGCTTTATGTACAATATGATGAAAGGTCGCAGTTGGCACATGCAAATAGATGCAACGTCTTAGCCTCATCAAATGTGTGTGACATTTGGTTGTTGCATAAGCCGTGACTTGTAAAGTGAGTTTGTATCAAATATATACACATATTTTTCAACAGTAAAGTGAATTTGCTTCAGCTGAGCCATCTTATAGTGTGCATATGTATATTCATATATTCTTCAATTCTATAAATATGTATTCGCATGCACATTTTCCAATAGTAAGGAATTTGTTTCAACCATGTCACTTTTAGGGTCAATGGGCTGATCACGGGCTAAGGTGGCCTGTGACCCAACTGATTAGAATAGATCAGCCCGTGACTTAAGGGTTGACCAGCCTATGGCCCATCTAACCATAGATGGATTAGGTCAATCTGATCCATTTTATAACTTTTTTTTTAAAATGTAAAAAATAAAGTCATTTTTAATAAACTGGTATCATTTTTTAAATAATGTATGGGTCACAGAACGTCATTTTTGAAATAACGGATGGTCACAAGTCAAGTTAGGTCGATCACTTTTAACCCATAGGTCAAATTAGGTCAATTACTTTTAACCCATAGTCTGATCAATTTGGGTTGAAATTAAATCAGATCGAGCCAAAATTGACATTTATATATATTCTTCAATTCTATATATATATATATATATATATATATAAACATGCAAATTGAAAATCCAACAAGCATAAGATCTCTGCAAGAATTATTGTTCATTTTCTTTTATCAAGAATTATAACCACATAAATAAATGGTTGAGATGTCATAAAATAGAGTTGTACATGAAAAATGTGACAGAGGATTTGAGGGCTTTGGATCATCTATCCCATTTTTCATATCCCAACCCTGTTCTCAACCGTCCATTTTTGTGGAGCCGAAAGTTTCATTCGCCTATTTTAGCAAGCTCAGTGATATTCCATAACGCAGCTGCTTCGTGAAAGTAGAAAATGATCAATGATCCGCATTGACATTTTATTTTTCTAATTTTGACATTCCTTGTGTCAATGAATGCCAACAAGTACTGCAAGTAGTGATTATTCTACCTCAATCCTAACCCCCAAGAATCTATTTCGTGAACTCTTTTTAACTCCACCTGAATCAGCTACAACCTCCCGAGGCAAACCCAACTCTGCCTCTCCCGCCGTCGTATACCACTTCCAATGTCTTCTGTTGCACATTTCCAAAAATGGCCACGTCTGTCGAGTCACTGTTTCCGGCGAATGCCAGACATACCTGCGACGGTTTATTGGCGTATAAAATCCCAGTAATATCCACCTCAACTTCTCCACTGAACAAAAAACTAATCTTTGGCACTGTCACTGCATTATAGTTGCTGAAGTCATAGCAAGTATCCAGTATTGAAAGAGCCGGGGCTGTTGGGTACTTAGACATGGCCTTTCGGAAGGCGGATCGCAGAGCAGAGTAAGCAGCCGGTGGCAGGCGGGTGATGACGGTGCCAGAATCGATAATTGCCCCAGCCGTGGAAAACACTGATGAGGCAATAGAGAGTTTGCGGCTGGCAACTCTGATTCCTGTAAATTCCAAGCCGTAGAAGGAGGTTCCAGCCGATATGGTTGACAATGGAGTGTATTTAAGGGAAGATGACTGCGACCCACCAAAGGTGAGGAAGCCAGTGGAGCTTGATGAAGATGGTAGGCAGTAGGAGAAGAGTTTGCTGTACTTTTGAGCTGTTTGTGAGACGACAGAGAGTTTATCACGTCCTAAACCAAGTAAACCGGCGGCTCCGCCAAAAAGACCTTGGTTGTTCTGGCCGCAGCCAAAGTAGATGTCCAATGAGTCGGTGGATGTTAAGGTTAGCCTTTCTTTGCCAAAGAATCCGACAGAGAAAGACGAGTCGCCGTATTGAATGGCGTAGACACACGTTGAGGATGAGCAACCAGGTGTGTTTCCTGCAAACAAGACAAAAATTCACTCATGAGGTTTTAGATTAGAAAATGAAACATTCGTATCTATTACCTGTTGCCGAGGTGAGTGAGTTACAGAGTGAATTGGAGCAAGAAACGTTGGCGTACGATGTTGACTGAGAGGGACTAAAAATGGGGTCTTGTTGCTGATAGCAGGACCTTACACATGGCTCGCATTGAGTCCATGTAAGGTCGCTTCCGGTGTCGAGTATAAGCGAGAGGTCCTTCTTGGGGGTTCCAAGTCCGACTGTGACTACATAATTTCCCGAGCCAACTTTGCTGCCGTCAAACGCTGGCAGAGTGGCTGCATCAGTCCCCTTCAGGTGGTTGCTTCCGGAGAGTTTGGAGTGGATAGAATTTGCTCGGAACTGATCCCGCCGGAGGACGTCAGCGTGATCGGGTAGTGTTGTAGTATTAGTGTTTTGGAGATGATTGCATGGTCCGTACTTATGTACCAATTTCAGAGACGACTTGCCCTTCAATTCTGAATTGATGAAGCTAATAAGTTATGAAAATTGTAATTCCTTAAATAGAAGTTATGTAATCAAAGAAGTTATATTATGTTCTTAACCACACCATAATTTGCATTATTGTCCACCCTACTTGAACTTCACATAATTAAGTGATTTCATGATTGATATGAGCAAAAAGTCTCTGCCCTTTTTAACCACTTACTCCAACTAGCTCGGAGTTGGCTGCTTTTAGCTTTCTTTCTCATACTTGAGTCTAAAAGCAACGTAACAGACTGAATCAAGAGTAGCATAACAGAAGGAAACATCTGATAAGGATAATAATTACAAGGTTTTCTGATTTAAACATACGAAATCTACATTCAAAATTGAAAGTTTAATAAAAAAAATGAAAACTTTAAACCTCTTCTTAGATCTAGACCTTGAGAAGTAGAGTTGCAAGAAGTTGCAGCAAATAGAGAATTGACTTGGATAACATGGTTATCCTGAGGATGGTGGTCTTCTGCAATTTGCCTGGCTTCAAAGCCATAGCTCTTCTGTCCATGGAAGAGAAGAAACAAACACAGAATTAGATAAGGATAGCTGAAGGGGAAAAAGGTGGAGGTAGTAGAAGCAGTAGCAATGAAAGGGGCCATTTGTTTGGTTAGCGTGTAGGTAAGTTTGAAGTGTTAGGCTTCATTTTTATAGGAATGGGATTGTATCTTCAGTATCAAATACTACTTAATTCTTTCACGTCACCACTTGTAACCAACCACACAAACAATTACAAAACATCTTTTATGTATTGGCTTCCAAGTTTCAGAGATGCAACCAAAAGGGATATCATATTTCACCTAATTGTCTTCTGCACTATATTTAGGCGCTATTCCAAACCAATAAAAGGATCATTAATAGAAGTGCACATAAGCTCTTACCGTAATTTGTTGTGTTGTATTACTAAAGTTACACTCAAACTAGCTCTTAAGACTAACTAATACATATTGAAATTAAGTAATTGCGTATACCAAAAATCACAACTAACTTGGGATGACTAGCATAATATAATAAAAATGTCGTACTTGGAAATTAAACAACAAATAACTTAATATGCAGATGTTGATATGAACTATTTCCAGGCTTTTTTTATTTCTGTATTCTGACAAGCAAAGTGCCCTTGTTAATGGCGCATCCTTTGGTTCTTGTTTTCAATATGCAACATAGTCACCTTAAGATTTCTGCAACCTATAAAATGAAAGATAAGTCAGATGTGTTAGGTTAATTGTTATATCATTTGAAATTTGTCAGATTTGAAGTGACAGGAGTGATTATTGAACCTGTGATTCGTTGATGATAGAGATTGAAATTATTTTCTATACCAAGATTTTGCTTCACGCGTACCAACATACTAATAATAGTGGCTCTTCATTCAACAGTAACTCTAATTAAGATTAAATATGATAATCCAAATTATCCTCATCTTACGATCGGCAGAAAATTAAGTACAACAAAAGACCAAACATTACAAAAGTGAAAAGGAAAATGAGAGTTATCCTTCTGACAAAATAAATAAACTAATTAGAAGTCCTAAGGGGGAAACTCCAGCTCCCACCCAAAGATGAATGCCAGTATTGACAGAGAAGCTAAGCTTTTCTTCCTTGTATATCTCAGAAATTCTCTAATGACTATGTCCGGCGAGGAAGCATATTCAAAAGACACCTCCTCAAAAACGTCTACAACCTCCACCTCTTTAGCTTCATATTCCTCTTCGTCATCACTGGCTTCTCCATCTCTTAATTTCTGTCTTTCCAGTTTATCTTCCTCGTGCAACCGCTTCCACTCACTTATCCACTTCTCCCATTCATCCTTCATCGCCCTCCTCTTTTCACGATCCTGCTCGCTCAATTGCAACGATACATCTTGGTTTTCTGCTTCATATTTCTTGCTGTACTTCTTCAAGTTCTTTGCAATCTCTTCCTCCTTTTCTGGACTTAAGAAAGATGGTGGTCTTGGTCGCCACAAAAACTGTCATTTAAGATACAAGCCAGCAAATGAGCAAATGCTCATCATGAAGCATTTGACACAATTATCATGGTTGGTCAATGTAAATTGATATGCTAGAGACA
>JAOTIZ010000008.1:6209629-6231724 GCA_027123425.1 Erythroxylum panamense | reverse complement strand
CACAGAGAAGAAGGAAGAACAACCAACAGCTATGAATGCATTTGAGTTGATTTCTATGTCAAAAGGACTGAATCTTGGGAATTTGTTTGACGTGGAACAGGTTCACTTATTTAATGCTTCTTTTATATTAAAATTTCTTTTCTCGCTCAAGTGTGTAGTTGGATGGAAGATCAAAACATCTGCATGCTTCTAGCTTTTTTGGAGTAATTGGACCAACTTAGCACACATATGTGGATAATCTTGTGATTCCATGTTGATAGTTGCATGCATGCTTTTCCTTATCCCTCAATCTTTCAAGTTTTCCGGATATGTCAACTTGCAAAGCTAATGAGAAAGAATTCACGAATATATTAAAAAATCATTTTACACAAAAAATCAAGGATCATTTGAATGTTTTAGGCACGAATAGCTTTGGCTTTCCCATGAACATCCAAATGTTTTATGATGGACATATTACCGTTGGATTATAATCTAATACTGAAACTCATGCTATCCCCTGATTTTGATTTGATGACTTAAGATCAACTACAGGGCTTTAAACGGGAAACGAGGTTCGCATCTAGATGCCCTGCCAATGAGATAGTTCACAAGATTGAAGAAGCTGTAAAGCCGCTTGGTTTTGATGTTCACAAGAAAAACTACAAGGTCAGTGATACTTTTGGACGATAACTGTTATTCTTATTTACCTGAAGCAGGAGGGTTGGAACTGATCTTTACTTTTCACTTGTTTTTGTTAGATGAGGCTTGAAAACATGAAAGCAGGAAGAAAGGGAAACCTTAACATTGCCACTGAGGTCTGTGACTTCGAAAGAAATTTTATTGTCATGGTGGAGCCTGATAGTTTCTCTTTCTATTTATTCCCCTCTTTTCTTATATTTCTACAGATATTTCAAGTGGCCCCCTCTGTTCATATGGTTGAAGTGAGAAAAGCCAAAGGAGATACTTTGGAGTTCCATAAGGTATCCTTTCTTTTAGAATCTGGTTTTGCCTACTCTAATGAATATAAATCATATAAAAATGATACTTATACTCCTCTTCGGAAGCTTAGGGATGACTAGTTGGTTAGCTGGTGCAATATGACCTAAAGGTTGGCCGGTTGAACTTCAGTGATTTGGTGATCGTGTGAGTGAAATTTTAACTAGTTAACACCTAGATTTAAAACGCATATTTGATGATTGAGAAATATTCTTGCACAATACATTACTGGTCAAGATGCTGCTTAGTAAAACATGGTTCGTGGATGTTGAGGAGATTGATGTAAAAGAGAAGCGGTGAATTAGCTGGTAATTGTTGAAAAGAACCTAAGAGCAATAGAACTTTGCTGAGAGAGAAATAGTAGAAGTCTCCCTGTTTCAGCCAAATGACATATCTGCATCATGTAAGTACCACGAAGAAAATTTAAAAACATGGGTAGGCACTTGCAATGCAGACTGATGGTGGTTTTTGATGTGTTGATTGTCCTGTAAATGTTACGAATCCAGAACTTCCTGCATATGTCGAAAGACAACAGTAGCCAAAGAAATCAATGATTATGTCATTCCAATTTCTTACCCAAAAAAATCTGGATTCTTTGCATGAAAATCACTGTTTTAGCTTCTGTTTATGATTGTCTGCTGCTTACAGATAATCATTAACAAGGGAACCATTTACCTGATTGCTGGATAATTGATTGTGGTGAATGGATGATATAGACTTGAATTGGGAAAGTGAATTTAGTGAGGCTCTCTAAGAATATTAAAAATCATGAGTGTTGCTGTTGGTGCAAGTTGGATTGCTTATTTTCTTCTTCCTTTGATGCAGTTCTACAAGAACCTGTCAACTCGTCTTGAGGATGTTGTATGGAGAACTGAAGAAGACATGCAAGAAGTGGAGGAGGAACATGCAGTGCCTGCCCGTGTGTGATTTACTAAATGAAATGCCAAATGTGTCATATTGTTGGATATCTTCATTCTTTACTTCTTCTTTCTGTTTTCTGTAAGTACATTTAGACACATGAACATTGATTGATTTGTGTCAGTAGAAATAATGTTTGCTTGTACCAAGTTCTTTGAACATCGTTCAATGCTGAGTCTCCTGGAAATCAGGTACTATTTCTCATGAACAATGGGAAGGAGTGTTATGTCTTTTTCTTATTATTATATAAAAATATAAAAAGTTATTATTTAAATTTTCTTTTAGTTTTTTAAATTTTAAATTAATTTTTAATAATCAATCCAATATTAATTTTCAAATTTTATAAAAAATCATTAGTATTATTTTTAAATGTAACTCTGCATTTTTAATTGCAATATTTTTGTATTCGATTTATTCTAATAATTTTTATATTAAAAATTAATTAATCATTAATTTTTATAAATTAATAATTTTTTATTAATTAAAATAAATTGGTAAAAACTAAAATTTAAAAGAACTACCATTAAAGAAGAAGAAAGGAAAAGAACTAAAATGGAAGTCAAATTCAGGAATGGTAGAGAGAGCAGAAGCAAGGTTGGTGAGAAGAAAACCGGAGAATCGAAGTAGTTGATCTCTCGTAGCCTTTCATTCTCTTCTCAGTTCTCACAATTCACAATACTTCCAAGTCTTCCATGCTCCGTTGTTATTGTTTGTTTCTTCATTCTCGGGAGTAGCTGAATATCCCGCGCTAGATCATGGTACAAGCTTTGATCCTTTTCTGGGATTTTGATTTCGGGTTTAGTTCTAATGATTGATTGGTTTTCTGGTTGTTATAGAATTTCCTTGTAGGGGCTTTCAAGGCACCATGTAGCATTTCAATCACTTTAGCTGATGGAAGAAGTCGCAAGCAGGTATTGTTTGGAATCAGCGTTTTCAATTTGTCCTCTTTAACCCATCATGCAAATTAAGTCTCATGAAAAAAAGATCTTGTTGTTCATATTCTTTGTTGACCTTTCTCTATATTTCACGTCTGCTGCCTTTGTTGCTAATCCATTTTATCGTTTTTACCTCTGCTTCCTTTGTTGGCAATATATTTTAGCGTTAGCAGGGAATTTATATTCCGGTTTTTGGGCGAGAGTTTAATCTTTACACCTTGGTATTTGTTAAGGGTTGTTAACTAAACATTGACAGCAGAATTTTTGTCTTGAGATCGGAACTTTTAAGTTCTTATGATGATGGCTTAGCTGAATTAAGCAATCTGCCTTTCATGTGATGATTGCATCTGAAAACAAAATTTTAAGTGATCTTTCTCAGTCCATTTCTGTGTCTTTATGTAGGTTCCTTTGAAGAAGGAAAATGGCAAAACAGCTATGGTTCCCCTCTTCCAAAGTCAAGAAAATATTATCGGAGAGGTACTATGTTATGTTCAGATCTGCACTTTAGATGCGAGTAAAGAACTAATGTACTTGTTAATGATACCTTTTTAAGTTCCTTTTTTCTAAATTCCAAGTGTGACTTAACTCTGTTGCATAATATTTAGGTTGTTATAGAGCCAGTACAAGGGAAGAAGGTCGAACATAATGGCATCAAAATTGAGCTACTTGGTCAGATAGGTGAGTTGAGTTTACATTAGATCTTAGTCTAATGTGAAGATGATTATGTATGTGCTACTATGCTTCCGTTTACTTACTTTTAATTAAGACTACAGTTTAGATGCAAATGACAATATGTAAATTTTTAAGCTTTGGAAACGACTTATTTGAATACATCATTTTAGGAATTTTAGGATAAGCTTTGATACTTTTAGAGCATTTAAGTTATTGTATAAACATGACTCATGCTTCTGACTGTCGGAAGAGAATTGAACTATGGCTGCAATTTTAAAATGTCTGTCATTTAAAATAACTAAACAGAGGTTAATCCCTGTGATACAGCACCAATGGATTTACGGAGAAAATACCATATTGATGCTTTTCTTTCGCAAAGTTAATAACAATTTTGGTGAATATTTTGGCTCCTCAATGGCACTGCTTGTGTGACCGACTTCCAAACGTGTCTATGATATACTGGTAGTTAAAACTGTCACTTACCTTATTTGATTGACTTCATCTTTCTGCATTCGATGTTGTTGTTAATTATTGGTTGGCTTGCTTGATTTTCTATTTAATAAAATGGGGAAAATACATAGTGTTAGTTTATTATCTGAACCACTTATTAGATCATGACATATCTCTTCCCTTTGTGCAGAACTGTACTTTGATCGAGGCAATTTGTATGATTTTACTTCTCTTGGTGAGTATATGGTATATTTATGCTTGCCTTCTTTTTAACAAAAACTTAATGACTTACTATGAAAGGTGTAGGTAATTTCTAATCTCAGTAGTTCAATTTTAGTTTTTAATACAGAATTGGCGTATTAATCTTTGCTATCGCCATTTGGCTTGCTTATTAGTCTTATATGACTTGGCTTTCATTTACTGAATATGTCTAAATTGGCTGAGCTCTACTTGTTGTTCTTATGCAGTGCGTGAACTTGATGTCCCTGGTGAATTGTATGAAAGGAAAGCATATCCCTTTGAATTTTCCACTGTTGAAATGCCATATGAGTCGTACAATGGAGTCAATGTGAGGCTTAGGTAGGCAACTTTTTAGTTAATAATTTTGCATGTATAGCTGTCTAAAAGGAGAGTGCATCACACTTTCCAGATAGTTTTGATAACTCCTCCAATCCCACTTCGCCTGCTATTTGATCTCATTCTTAGCTTAGCATCTATATATAAAAGTTTTGCTCTGATTCACTACTGTTATTAGGTCTTTTTAAGCTAGACTAAAAACTTGGAATGTATAGTTACTTCATCTGTTTTAATCTGTTATATCTCCTGGTGCTGTCCCTCAAAACATGTTTTATTTAACCTGCTTGTATTGTCTAGAGTCCTGAATTGGAGTCTCAAGTTGTTTCTTTGAAAAGTAAAAATGGCCACTTCTCAAGCTGGTTGCTACTTGCAGGTACGTGTTGAAAGTGACAGTCGGCAGAAACTTCATCAGCAATATTGTAGAATACCAACATTTTGTGGTAATTCATTTTCGCTTCTACTTTATTTTGATATTACAGGCCATATTAAAGTAGTTGCTGATACACATTTCTATTTTCTTCTCTTTCCTCCTTTCCCTTTTATTTCATTTTCTTGACTTCGCCAGAAGTTAATCCTATACACTTTTCATATTTAATCAACAGGTTATCAGCATAAGTTTTTACATTCATTTCTTAGAACTATTCGTGGTGTTTCTACAGATTATCAGGATTAGATGAGTTGTACCTTTGTTTTGTGACCTTATTGTGGATTTGCTTTGCCGTGTATGTGCATATGATTTGATAGGGTGCACACTAACTTCAATCTCATTGCTTTGACTTTTATGTATCTGCCAGGTACAGAACTACACTCCGCCCCCATCAATGAATAACAGCATTAAGGTGCGGAAAATATATTCTTACAATCATTTTTATGGAAAATTAGTTTGTTGGTTCAGTTATAGTTGGCATTAGTTATTAGGTTGTCCTCCTAGCTTCTTAGGCAAAATTGACCAATATTTTCCATTTGTTACAAAAATTGTGCTATTGTTTTGGATGAGAAAAGAACTCTTATGAGAGAAAATAAGTTGGAAGATAACAATTAACTGCTCAATAGCAGTTACAATTTCAACATTCTTCCACCACTAATGATCTGTATTTACAAGTATGATACGCAACCAATGCAGTAATGAAGTCTGGAAATAAATTAATTAAAATTCATATCATTTTCATTATTAGTTCAATGTCTTGTGCTGTATCAATGCATGATCCAAGATGAGTTAATTTTAACTTAGTTTCTGAAAAGTTGGTTATTTCTGTGCTTCATGATGCCCTTTGCAGATAGTTTCTTAAAAGTTGGTTATTTCTTTACTTCATGGTGCCCTTTGCAGATAGTTTCTAAAAAGTTGGCTATTTCTTTACTTCATGATATCCTTTGCAGATGGAAGTTGGAATTGAAGATTGTCTTCACATTGAATTTGAATACAGCAAAAGCAAGTAAGTTATAGACAACCTGTCAAGCTTACCTAATATAAGTTGCACAAGGCATTGTTTCCCCTTATTGGTTATTTTAATTCAGGTATCATCTGAGGGATGTCATTATTGGCAAAATATATTTTCTTCTGGTGAGAATCAAGATTAAAAACATGGAGCTCGAGATTAGACGCCGTGAGTCAACAGGATCAGGGCCTAATACATATGTTGAGACAGAGACACTGGCAAAATTTGAGTTGATGGATGGGGCTCCTGTTAGAGGTATGTTGTCTCGTACTGTATATAAATGTGTTTAATGTCTTTAATTACTTTCCAAAATTGCAAGTCTCTCGCTGAAACATGGTATGGGAAAGTAACATGTCAGAGTATCCAATGTCCTAGGATATAGACATGAAAACCAAGCCTTATTTGCTTGTCTATATACACAACAGCCACGAAATAAAGAAACAAGGGATGCATGCATGTGTCATCAGCTAAAAGAACTTACAATTTCCATGTCAGGAGCAAGGACTTCTATACGAGGGCCGAGGTTTAGGATGTAGTGAGAATAATAGCTTGAATCCTTAAAAGTTAATTCATGCTTCAAAAGTTAGATCTCCTGCTTTTGCCATGTCTATCTAGGAATATCAATATGGTTTGTGTCACATTTACTTGCATAAAATCTTTTTCTTGGTTATGATATGCTTCAAGGTTCACGAAGATAATACGTGATTTATTCCATACAGGAGAATCGATACCCATCAGACTGTTTTTAAGTCCATATGAGTTAACACCAACATATCGCAACATCAATAACAAGTTCAGTGTAAAATATTACTTGAATCTTGTCCTAGTTGATGAGGAGGACCGACGGTACTTCAAGCAGCAAGAAATCACGGTTTATCGGCTACTTGAAACATCATAAGTGCAATTCCATGTCAGGAATCAACTGTTTTCACATGGTAGAAATGAACTGGGTGTTTATGGTGGGATTTTGAGGACGTTTGCTTATTTCACAACATGTTTCAAGGACTTGGGTGGGAGCTGTTTCATCTGTGCAGTGAATGGAAGTTCTTGATAGTGAAGTGGACAGAAACCTTGCATGCGCATGAAATAACCCAAAAATCGACCACATCCTCTCGACTTCCCCGGGATTACTAACTACTTATAGCTTATCACATATTATTGGAAGCAGGAATTTATGGTTTGATGAGAGTGAGCGGAGAATGTGTGTTTTTGGAAAGTATTTGATGATTCAACACCCTGATTTTGACATAATAAAGGACAGCAAAGATCCTTTTTTGGCTGAAGTCAGAGAATAAGTCCATCTTATGGTTATAAGCTGAAATGAATCATTCAATTATTTACTACATTCTTAAAATTACATACAACAATGCTATTTATTTGTAAGATATAGAAATGCTACTTTTAATAGTATCTAGATGCACTATTTTTGTTCATATCTCTAATCAATTTAGAATAAAACTCAAAAATGTGTTTTCATAGGATATGGTCTGAATAAAAAAGAAAGTCAATGTCTCATTCGTACAAGATCAATCATTTTTTTCAAAAAAAATATTTTTCATGGAAAGAATGAAAGAAAGGAAAACAAGTCTAGATCCTTTACCATATCTTATTCTCTTTTCACCATTTCCTTTTATAAATAAATATTTATCCTGTGATAAATTGCTCAATGGTCATAGAGTATTTACTTCAAAGATACTCAACTTGCTTGTTACAAAAATACAAGGAGGCTGTTTTTGTCCCTTAACGCAAGTATACATTAGACTTGCTCCATGAATGAGTTCAGGACGTAACACAAGTATATGTCTTATTTCAGATTCTCATGAAATAGGTCCACTCAAATACAAAGGTGCTAAAACATCAGCTCGAGCTTAAACTAAACTTTGAACATATAAAAATAGTAGAGGCCATTTATCAATTTAGAACTGCTAACTAGTCTTCCCTGAGCTCAGATCCTAAAGAACCACGGTGAAATTTAAAACAGGTAACTCAGAAAATAACAGTATAATACTTGCCTGAGCAATGGAAGCATTGAGTGTATTCAGTAAACTTAAGTTGCACCTGATCAATATACTCTTTGTTGAAGGAAACCAAATTTGCCTCACATGCAGTAAGACAATTGAACCGAACTTTATGAGAGCCCTCCAAATTTGTTGGTTTTAAGTGAATCTTAAATAGATTTTACATGTATTAGAAGACTTTATTATAATAATCACACCAAAGATGAAGTTTGTCATCAAGTTTCTTCAAACACAGCTCAGGGTTAAATTATCAACAGGATTAATAAGGCTTCTTTTATTGAGCATGACAAGACGACGACTCCCCTTACAACAGACCTTAGAGAAGACTTCTCAAAGTGATGCAATAATTATGCCTGAAACTTCATCAAACTTCACATTTAGAAGAAATTTATAAAATGTTACTTTCCTCCACAACTTTCTTACAATGGTTACAATCATCTGAGGAGCTTCACTCATAATAATTGAAAAGATCTAATATCTTGCCAAAGACATTTCAAACATCTTCATCTTGATCTGACACAAATAAGAACTTACATTTAGAGATTATTTAGAATAGTATTAAGAATAGAGTGAATAATTTAATCATTCATTTCAGCGTATAATCATACATAATCTCAAGTTTTTAACAAGTTTTAATGATGATAGTTGAAACCTTCATCATCACAGCAACCAATAACCTCCGAGGGAGATAATATGAAAATGCAACCTCCGAACAAAGGAATACGCATAACCAAAGCTTCTTGCATCATTTTTTAGACCTCAACTTAAAAATGTTCTCTTTGTAGTATTTGAGCTCCCTTATACTTTCTCTAATATCATCCATGGCTCTATGTTTGTTTTCCTTTGTAGGTGCCTTCCTGTGATCTGTGAAACAAGCAATGATCATCATTCCTTAATAAAGAAACAACTCGATGAAATCGTACATAAGCGTGTTCCCATCCAAAAAAACAAATGAACGAGCAATAGCTTGTATAAATAGAGAATTAGAATCAGGATTGTAAAAAAAAAAAAGTCAACAAAGACGTTAGATCAAAATTTTAATTTAGCATATTTGTTCCTTTCTAAATTTCCTGAGAAAGAAACGGTTGGAAATGAGGAAAATTTTAGTTGTCTTGGCAAAGTAGAAACTGACGATTTCAGGAAGGCATACAATATGCTTCTGTTACCAGTTTCACTTCAATTTTGAATATGCAGTTCTTAATCAAAGATAGAAGTGCATTGTTTTCTCCACTCATCATCCGAACTTATTTGTTCATCAATATTCAGTGCATGAGTTTGGTAAGTCATAACTTTCAATTTATTTTTATAGTAGCTATGAGAATAACTTTTTCAATTACAAATATTGATTTTTATAAAATAAAATATTGACACGGTTAAGCCATAAAAAGAAAAAGGGCCCAAGAAGAGATGGTATTAAGTGGTGATTGTTATATCTGTACAAAGCTAGGATCAGTCCGAATGAAGCATATGCACAGTTACACATGCCACTAGTCATCTTTTTCAATGGAGCAATTGTGTATGAAGAACTAAATTTCAGTATTTAGAAGTGAAGTAAAATATTTACCTCTCGGAAACCAACGAATGCACAAAGCTTTAACACTGCTCACATCAACAACAACATGAGAGAACATACCAGCCAGATCCGGCATGTATTTCTGAAAAGAAAATAAAAATATATGTGGAGAATAAGAGGAAGTAGAAGGTTGTTAACAAGGGAGACAATCAGATCAATTAGTGTTGCCATTTCAACGCATATAGTGTGTAGAATGTGTCACTACGAATGTCCATGGCAATCCACAAAACTTATAAGCAATAAGCAAAACTGAAAAGATATAGATGGTGGAAAGAAAGAAAAATGAAAATCTCTTACCTTTAGGAAAAGAAAGTCCATATATACAGAATTTCCTGCTAAAAGAGGTGTGTAGGTGCCAATGTGGCTCTTCACAAATCGTATAACCTGCATTATTAACAAATGCAATCATCAAGAAGAGGGGAAGAGAGAGAGAGAGAGAAAATGAGAAAGAGGCAAAGATGGCTGAGAAGGAACAGATCAAAGCATTTAAGCATTGTTCTCACTACATATAAAGAAACCATTAGTAAAGCATAGACCTTAAATCTTTATTAAGAGGCATAAATGGGTTCCGAAATTTAAAGATATTGCAAAAACAAATTTGCTTTGATCTCATGAACTGTTATTGAGTAACTAGATCAAGGGTATTTTGGGGGTAAATTTCATGTACACCCCTTGTCATTAAGATCATTTTACATGCATCCCTTTTGGCCTCAATTTGGTGAACAAGATCCCTCTTGTCTCAAATCTTTCAATCCACTCTCTCCTGTTAATAAAACATTGGAGACCTTTCAGTCAAAAGTTCACCAATGTTTACTATGAATGAGATTACTACCTAATTATTTTGAGTTTAGAGAGAAATCCCTGAAACTCAGAATCCATGGAAGTTAAAAATAACACAAACTACATATTACAATTGCTAGCATCAATATTGTCACTAGCCACATTATTCGTTTATTCTTGTTGTGACAACATGAGTTTCTACTTAGTGAAAGAGTCCAATATTTTAAAACCGAAGGAATTTATCACATTATATTACAACCAAAAGCCGAGTTGTAAAGCCAGAGGATGTCGATGAAACTTTTTCCCGTATATGTTAAGGTGTATGGAGAACTTAGGAACCCACAGGGTCATGGAATAAATCATAGATGTGGTACACCAAACCACCAGAAAAAGTTTTCATTTTTCATTGTGTGGTTTTAAAATTGTATCACATCAAGATTTTGCCAGCTCTTGGTCCACATATTGAGGGGCGCATAGTTTTGGATGCCTGGTCTTTGGTAGTTTATGTTTAGACAACTCTCAAACATGAGTCTTCAATTAAAAACTTGCTTGGAATTTCTACTGTTACATCCTCAGAAGTTAACCTTAGATGCATTTCAGTAACAAGATATGGTTAAGATGGCTAAGAAATATCATCAACAGTACATAACATCCCAAATAGAAAAAGAACTCCACAAAATTAACTCTTACAAACCTGCTTTTCAGCTTCTCTTTCGCTAACTGTACTTTGGAGAGCTTTCCTTGTCAAACCTAGAATAATCGGACCAAATCAGCTAAATAACTAAAGAACAATCTGAGAATGCAAAAATTGTATTAAGCTAGTAGTTCCTACCACTAGCTGCATGATGAGTTTGACACCATTCTCCCATCTGATCTAAGCACTCTTTAGTTTGATGGATTACTATGTCAGGACCCTATAGAAGAGACCTTAAAGGATTACATGCATATCCGTTTGTACTTGGATAGCGAAAAAGAATGTGGTGCATGATAGACATGATTACAGCCAATGGGAAAAAATGTCCATGTTCAGACAGGTGAATATAAATATCTACCAATTGCATATTTTATAACATATGTACAAATAACCTCCTAGTCATTTTCTCACATGCAAATTACTAAACGCTAACAAAAACTTTTGCAACGAGTCATAATTCTAAGTCATGGTGACCCTAAGCAAACAGGTTAAAAAAAGCAAAGCATTTCACAACCAAGCCACCAAACTCAACTGAAAGAATATCCATTATTAATATAACACATAGTATATTAGAAGATTAAAGAAACTCCTTGCTTTTCTATATTTTACAAACTCAACTCCCTGCTGCGGTCAAGTATACAATAAAGCACAGAAAGGCCCCCCTAGATCTGCTTTGATACATTCTGGTATAACCACTTCTCAATTGGCACATGCTTAGTAATCAGTTGCTTCCACTGTAACCTCATTATTCCTAGTGAGAACAAAACAGAAAGTCCACCCACTAGTTTCTTATCCACTTCTACAATACCAAGCAGCTATAAGATAAAGAGATCGGCTACCTATAAAAAGCATAATAAACTAATACCTAAAAGGATGGAACGAGTGCAACTAGCAGTCTAAGTTCAAAAGAATTATGCAGGTGACCAGCAGAACAATTTCATACCTAAGCCATTCAAGAAGACATAAAAAAGAGAGACTGGTATACATAACAAGTAATCACCAACAGCTTAGTTACACAAATAAAACAGAAATAAATGTAAAATAAGTACGCAAATAAACAAGATCATGAATCAAATAGGAAATTTTGTCAAAAAATTGCAATTTACCTCCACTGACTTGGTCATATTACCATCGGTAATTATACAAGCAATCTCCAGTATTCTATCAACTTCAATATTTAATCCTACAAAGAAGCAAAAGTATAGAATGAGAAACTGAAATAAGTAGTTAAAATAGAGATAAACAAACATGAATGGAAGAGCAGAAGCTCCCCTCATCATGACAAACAGGTAGCTAAACTACCTCTGGTAGCACAAAGAACAGTTAGGGCATTACCAGTAAATGAACAATTAGGGTTATCCCATAAACCACTGACCTATTTAAATTTATAATAAGAAGGGTTGCTCGTCAGGATTTTCTTATCATCATTTCTTTGCGATTGTGCCACCATATAATAAAAATTTCTTATACTACATACGATCACATCTTTAACTCTTTACTCAGCCGTAATGTACTCCCACTAACCCCCAATCCAACAGCAAAAAGTAAATGGGTAATTTTACCAGTCATTTCCATGTCAATCCACACAAGGGGCATTTTGTACTCTTCCATACTCTTCACTACATCATCAACATTCTGATTGTCACTTTTTGCTACCTGGATAGAACCACTGACCCTCTTCTCGCTTTTTCCTGCCCCATGAAAACAAATATTGCTTAGCAGTTAAGCACATCACCGACATCAACAAATACAACCGTTGTTGCTCCAGAAAATAGCGTTGCTTCTGATCAAACAAGAAAGGCAGTATCTCCTAATATTAGTAAGGTTATTAAGGATTCTTTCACATCAAAAGTCCGCAGACAGAAACAACAAGAATAAAATTCTTAATAGTTTTTCCTTTCTCTAAAGAACCAAACACAAAGACAAGGAAAGAAAACGCATTTGGGATCCTTAGAAACCATACAACCGTCAAAAAAAAAACCGACAGTGACACAAATAAGACCGAAGAACTGAAAATTTTATGAAACCGAAACGAACAGCAAGTAATTTGCTCAAGTGGATAAGAGGGACAAAAGCCCCTAAAACGAGTGGCACGTGTTTGAGGTATACCTTTACTGGTAAGTCCAGAGGAATAAGATGAAGAAGAAGAAGAGGAGGAGGAAGCGACGGCAGGTGCAGCTTCATCGGTGTCAAGGGCCAGAAGGGAGAAGGTGTTGGAGATGAGGTCCATATGATTCGAGCCACGACTACTGCTAAGACTACTATTTAAGCTGATGAACTCCCAAAGCCCTAAAACTAATTTCTTCCTAAATTCACAGGAACTCTTGTTTCCTTCTTTCCTAAGCTTTCCTCCCGGTCAAGTAGAAGTGGAAGTGGAAGCGAAAGCGACGATAGAGTAAGGTTCAATTTGTTCTTGAGAATGTTGGGCCATTTCAATTAATTAGGCCCAAAACCCATCATCCCAACCTAATTTTATGTTCTTCCTTTGTTAACTTAATTATTTAGGATCGTTTAGTTCTATTTTTATTTTATTTTTTAGTTTTTAGTTTTTAGTTTTAATTTTTTATTTCTATGTTTTCTTTTAAATAAAAATAAAAAATTATTTAATTGTGGATGTTAATGTAGCGATATTTTTTCACTGATAATAATTACATATTAGATAAAATTTAAAGATAAATTATTTTTAATTAAATAAATTTATTTAATCTTTTATACAATATTTATTAACAAATTATTAATAAAATTATGCTATTTTAATGAATTAAATAATTAAAAATCAACATTTTATGTATAAATTAATATTTGTTTTAAATATAATTTAATTATTAAATCAAATTTTATTTGAATATTTATATTTTAAATTTTAATTATATTTACTAATAACTATTAAAATTTAATTACATATAATTTAATTATAAAAATAAATTATTCATTTTTTTATTGATAATTAATTTTGATTTATTAAATATATAAATTTTAATTAAATCATTCATAATTTTTATTAAAAATTAAAGTATATATTTAAATAATAATAACACAGATTATAAAAAGATAAAAATATTTAAAAAATCACTTTTTACAGTTTTCATAATTTTTGAAAACCGGAAGAAATCAAAACTAAAACTAAAAATTCAAACAAACTTATCTTTTACTAAATTTGAAAACAGAAGCTAAAAATAATATTTAGTTGCTAATTATATAATGATATTTTACAACAGAATCTTATTGTTTATTCAATGAAAATAGACTAGACTTCAGAGGAAGAAGCACTCCTTAATCTTGCCTCTCTTGCCACGTTTCGTTCCGCCGTTTCCACCGCTCCTGCCGTAACTGCTTCCACCTCCGCCTCCTTCAAGCCTCCTCGCTCTTCGTCTGTGTATATAATATAATATAAAATAAAAGCAATCATCAATTTCTTGTTTATCCAAGTACATTTACAACACTTTAATATTCCCCCCACTTCGATTGAAGGACTACTACGTACCACAAACGTAACAGTTACTTCTTTCTTTCTTTTTAATTCTGATCTTAATTTGTACCAAGAGGCTGTAAGAACGAAGCATAAGGGCTTCTTAATCACAATAGTTTGCTCTTGTTTTATGACTCAATGTCTCCCAAATACAATATTCTTCTTGTAACAAACTTTTTCGTCTTTTTTAATGACAGAATCAAAAATTTAAGATAAGAGAGTCCAAATATTTAATTTTTTTAAATCTAAAAAAGTTCAGTGTACTATTAACCTCCAAATAACTCTGTCCTTATATATATATATATATATATTTAAAAAAATATTTAAAATTTTTAAATCTTAAGAAATCCCGTGCACCACTAGACTCCAAGTAACTCCTTCAAGGGTCTTCTTTTCCTCTTCACATAACCCTTGTTAGAGAAGCAACGAATATATGCAAAACCTAACAATCCCTATACCACTATATTCCAATTCCATACGCCATATTTTCTCCTTGAAGGTACGAACAAACACCAAGTGCTAACAAAAAGACTAGTGTACCATTCAGTTGTGGAGGCGGAATTGGATACCTCTCTTTATATAAAAGTGTACCCAAATACCATATCATCTTCTACGGAATACTAAGACTTTGCACATTCGCTGTCGCACCAAACCAAAAGACAGGACCACGTAAAGATATGACCTCAACTTTGGAGACATTCGTGGACCTTCACAATAGCTGCCGTGGCAAGGATAGGAAGATATGTACAAAATATAAACAAAAGCTATCTTGGGAAAGAGTGGAGCCCACGACGACTACAAGATGGATGGAGACGGTCCGCAGTTCCTAAGTTCAGATAAATCCAATCGACTCTTTAATAAAATTAAGCAAGAGGATAAATAAATTCAAAGTGGTTGGCCAAATATCTTGTGACTTGAAAACCAAATATGCTTATTCATCGAATAAAGGAAGTGGGGACGAGCATCCGTCTTTTAATGAAAACAAAAACAGCTTTGACTACTGATACTAAATATCCATTTCCTTTGAGTGGAGATCTAATGCAACTTAAATTAGTACATAAAGAAAAGTCAACTTAAATAGGATATACATGAAAACAGCTTGTACGTATCAACAGCAAAACGAGAAATCTTTGTGCTGATTGCATCTCTGAAATGAATGTAATAAATTCCGGAGAAGCATTGCCTTTATAAGCAAATCAGCACTAGCATTAGAGAATTGACTTGCAGAACTTGGGCCAAAACACGTCAAACTAAGGTTTTTCAGTTGAAACAAATTATTCAAGAACATTAGAGACTAAGCACCAGAACAGAAGGGACCCTAAAGTTTTGGAATATTAACAAATTAGGCATCCATAAGCAAAACATCCAGTTCTCCCAACAGTTCTAGGTTCATAAAACCAAAGGAGAAAAGAAAAATACCCAACATAAAAGATACTAACAAACAAAGCTACTGAAGAAGAAACAGCGCAAACAAGTCGATATTGAAGAAACAAACCACAAAATAATGCAAACAAGAGAACGGATAGCCCAAGCAAAAGCTAATAACACCGAATGAAGATGTCCTACTGGGAAATAAAAATTCTCATCAAACTTATCTGCCCTGTT
This sequence comes from Erythroxylum panamense, assembly GCA_027123425.1. Taxonomy (NCBI): domain Eukaryota; kingdom Viridiplantae; phylum Streptophyta; class Magnoliopsida; order Malpighiales; family Erythroxylaceae; genus Erythroxylum; species Erythroxylum panamense. The sequence goes on along the minus strand of JAOTIZ010000008.1, from coordinate 6,215,623 downwards.
CCCCTTTTTGTTTTAATGCATTAGATTTTTTATTTCGGATGAGTGGTCCTCACTTGGCCATCATGACTTTAACAAACTCTTCATAGTTGATCTGCCCATCGCCGTCCACATCAGCCTCGCGGATCATCTCTTCAACCTCTTCGTCAGTGAGCTTTTCACCAAGATTTGTCATGACATGACGGAGCTCAGCAGCAGAAATGAAGCCATTTTGGTCTTTGTCAAATACCCGGAATGCTTCCTTCAGCTCCTCCTCAGAATCTGTGTCCTTCATCTTGCGGGCCATCAGGTTAAGGAACTCTGGGAAGTCAATGGTTCCATTACCATCAGCATCGACCTCATTTATCATGTCCTGAAGCTCTGCCTCTGTGGGGTTCTGTCCTAGTGATCGCATCACAGTCCCAAGTTCCTTAGTAGTAATGCAGCCTGCAAGATAGGTAGGTACAAAGATCAGTATTACAGCTAAACAAGTTACAATAAGGTAAAAGCAGACTCAAATCTTCCATGAAGAATGTGGAACAGTACGAGGACAGATAAATTATATTGGCCAAGAACACAAAAGGAAAGAGGATGTAGAATGATAGCTGAAAATGCGATAATATAATCAAAAGACGTAAATGGCCAAAAAAAAGGGCAGAGCAAAACTGGAAATTTTAACCGCGTATGATTGTTCATCACAGAACCTAACAAAAAAATAGTGACCCCGAATCCATTCTTGCCATATTGAGAATAAAGATTGATGCAATCTGTATAAAAAATGCAACATACTACTAGAAAAACAAAGTTTTCTGAACTTGGGTTCAGGAAATAAGTGTCAGTACTGCAGTGTTAAAAAATACTTCGCTTTTCTCTTTGTTTCTTTTGCAAAATTCATGCATCTAAGAAACATCTCCATCTCCATGAGGAATACCGTCCTACATCTACCAATGACACCCAATTTAAAGTCTGAAAGTCTCGACTCCGTCCTCTAATCTGCACGTCTCAAATTTAATCAAACGGAATTCTTAATTGATGGACCTAAATTTCTCTGACTCTAATAGTATTCGACGCAATCATCCAAAGGAAAGCGAAAGTAGCGTGGAAAGCATCAAGGCCAAATGAAGCAGATCATAATTAAAACGTGGTGATGACGTCCAATAGCAATCTGTAAATCAAGTCATTATCTGATCTCATCCCTAATACAATACTATAAGCTCCCACCTCTACCCCAAACCCGAACAAACTGAAAGACCAATAAATTCAGTCTTAAAGACTATCAAACCAGAAAGCAAAGCAGCACTCCAAAAACACTGTCAGGCATTAATCACAAAGCAAAACTTTAACGTCCACTGAAATACCCATCCTTCTCCGCGCAATCAACACGCAAACACCAATCTAATCCAAAAAATCCGACCAAAGGAAAATCAAAACAAAAAAAATGAAACAAACAGCACAGATCAAGCAACAGCACGAAATCAGAAAAGAGAAAGCACAAATAGTAACAAAAGGTAAGAGCAGAAGAACATAAGATCTGAAAAGAGAGCAGAGATCTAAGAAAAAAGACCATCTCCGTCCTTGTCGAAGAGGCTGAAGGCCTCCTTGAACTCAGAGATCTGGTCGTCGGTTAGCTGATCGGCCATAGCTATTTCGTTTTCCCGGTGGGGCTTGGCAGGGAGAAAATGAAGCAGCAGAAGATTGAAATGAAAGCGATTATGAATCTGGAAATAAATAAACGGTCGTGATTGGGCCTTTAAGAATAAAGTGGCCCATTATCCGCCCCAAAGTCTAAAGTAAGGCATCTCATTCTCTCCCATCCCCAAAGTCATTCTTGCTTTTCGGCTTTTCTTTTATTATTCATCTTCAATAACGTCTTTTTGATATATAATTTTTAAAATAATTTATAAACATCATTTTATTAGCGTATAAGTTTATAATATTTTAAATTTATCAAATTTTATTAATATACTTATATTCATTTTTTATAGTTAACGTATCTAGTGTACAAGGTTTTCCGCTTTGCGGAGGCATGAAGAAGATTGCAACGTACCTTTATATTTTTACAAAGAGACTATTTTTATAATTTAAATCTGTGACCTTATGGTCACAAAGGTGTGACTGGTAGCTAACCCTCGTATCTTTTATATCTATTATAATCAAAATAAGTCACTCATGCATTTATAAATTAAATTTAAAATTAAAATTTTTTATTAAAAGTATAAATCAAAATTTATTTGAAATTTATATATTTTAAAAACTACTCCCTCCGTTTCATAATAAGAGTCGTTTTAGATACATTTTAATTATTCAAAATAAGTGTCATTCTTGACTTTGTATGCATGTTTATAACTTTTCTTCCAAAATTAACCTTTTATTTCTCTCTAATCTTAATTATACAATCACAATTTCAAGACAATTTCTCTCACACGCTGATTACCGAGGTAATTTTATGAGAGTATTAATAAGGGTAAATCTATAATTTTATTATCTTTATTAATAAAAGTGTATTTTTCTAAAACGACTTTTATTATGAAACGAGGGAGTAGTTCTTTATGCTTGCAGTGGGTACGTAGAAAGCCAAAGGTGGATACAAGTTTCAAGTATTATTTGTAGTTTCCACTTAAGTGACGCAAGAAGTCAACATAGCTAGTCTTGTATTTGTGTTCAAATATTATATTTGTGAGGTTGGAACATCCTGTTATTACTACTGGAGTGTTACAATTCTGTGTTATTCATTTTTCTCTACGTATTTGTGTGATCTATGTAAACATGTGAAAGAGATTTTTTTTTAAATAAAACATGAAAGGAACTGGTTAACTAAATCAGAATATTTATGTTGGTGGTTGTCATAACCTAGATCTACTATCATCCTAGCGATTTTAACATGCTTGTTAGCAGGTTCATACGGTTAAACAAGCTTATGACGGCAACCAGTAAGCAAATCCTTAATAAATTTTCATTATTTTATAGTTTATTTCTTGCTAATCTATTTCCAACAGTCAATCATACCGTACGCATAATTCCAATATTTACTATAACTCCCCATTCTTAAAATGGATCATGTGACAGTTTTCACACGAGCTATAAATATTTATTTTCATTAAAAACGCAAATATTGTGAACAATATACTAGAAAACCAATGTCTCAGATATCTATAAACACTTGCGACAACACCATAGATAAAAATTATACATATATATATATATATACATACATATTTTACATTGCAATACTTAAAGTACGATTCATTTTGCTTTAAAAAATAAGGATTAATTCGTGATGGCTCAAGTAATCACGAGTAGTGTGTTTTCTCTTATGGACTCTTTGGCTAGTGTGGAAGTAACTAGCCTATGTTGACTAGCATTAGTAAGTGAGTTATTGTAAATACAAACAAATTCAACGTGAGTTAATTGAAGTAAATACAATCAAATTCAAAGGATAACCATAAATAAGTCCACTAGCACCTATATACCTCAAACTCATTTATTTTGTATTTGTACACTCTATACATAAATGCTCATTAAAGGATTCGTGGTTCCTTGGATAGACAATATCTCGAAAGAAAGAAAAAAAAAACTTGAGGCAGTTTGGTAGCCAAGAAGATAAAAGGGTGCTCGATCTTTGGAGTCTCAGGCTTTCAGCAGCGACGAAATAAATAGGCAGAGAAAATACGAAATTAAAATTAATTTGAAGCTGGAGACATTGATATATTGTTTAATGGCAGGGGATGGTTTTATGGCTAGAGTAAGGGGTGTTGAGAGCTATAAAAGCATATAGGTCTGGGAGAGGAGAGAGAAGTAGTAATTAATGGTTATAGTTCATGGGATGTGGTATTTGTTTTAATAGCTGATGAGCGGAGGGGTGTTGAGAGCTTTAAAAGTTTTAGTTCTTTTGAGTGACCCAATTGTGGAAGTTGGAGTTATGATATCTCTTTAAAGTTCCATAAAGCATTCAAGACCTTCTTCAACTGTATCCAGACTCTCCACATTTAATGACTTCCCCCCCTCCTTCCCACACCTCACCCTCTTCCTTGCTCTCACCGCCCTCTAATTTAATGGCTTCAAATAGAAGCCACTTTGCCCTTTTGGCTTCTGGCTTTATTGGCTGGCTTAATCTTCATGATATCCATGGTTAGCTGTAGCTAGTTTCAAATCCTTTTCTTTACTTTATAAGAACATTTATGAATTAATACTGCCGAAATTGAATCTTGATTGATGCTTATTTTCAATCCCTAGATATTATGATACATCCTCGTAATTTTGAGACAAGTATACATGCATAGTGGTTATATAAGCGGACATGTTAGATAGTTTGCTCTAGTGATTATGAGTTACTTGACATATAATTGAGCTAATATGGGATCCATATTAGGATCTTTTCAATTGCCATAGTTGGTCTTTAGGATTAGCTTGGAGTTGTTCTATAAACAGTTGAAGCAAATGAAATCACCTGTTTCAATTTTGTTATTCCTACTCTATTCTAATCCATCTCATCCACACATTTATATAGGACCTACATAAATGTATGAATGTTAGAACAGCAAAACTGATACAGGTGATCTGTCCCCAGTGGAAGAGCCAATTTAGACGGCACGTCATGCATTGGGTAGGCCCTTTTGCCTTCAAAGTTGCTCCGTTAGATTCTCCCTTGCAGTTATATGTGCCTAACCTTACAGCCCCAAACTGAGCCTATATAACTGACCAAAACACTTCACCATATTGATCACTTCACTAGACTGCAAGAGTGCTGAAGAGAGAGAGAATAGTTATTTATTTTTTCTTTTATAGAACTTCTGAGTTCATCACTTCAAGATATCTATGGTTTCATTTCAAGCACCTCACTCTCCAAATGGTAGAAAGGCAATTCCAGAAATTGACAATTCATCAAAGAAGAGGAAGTGGGAAGAGCCGCAAACAGAAGGGTTTCTGGAGAAAAGGTGGAGATCTTCAGAAACCACTAAGTGCAGTTTCGACATTGAGCTACACCTTGACACTCCTTTGCCTTCGGAGTGGCAACGTTGCCTCGATATTCAGGTATTTAATCTGTCGTCTAGATTATATTGTTGGTTCAACTTACAACTCATCACAATCGCACAGTAATTCCAAGTTCCAAATAAGCTTAGAAAATGACTTGTAACTGTTGTTGTGCTTCTCCTTTTGCGACAGTCCGGTCAGATACACTTCTATAACACAAGGACTCAGAAGAGAACATCAAAGGATCCAAGGGAAAGTCCAGAGCCACCAAGTAGTCCTTGTGATATGAGCTTAGATCTTGAGCTAAACCTACCATGCGATTCACAAAGGAAAAACCAGGCGAATGACCACACTAGGAAGCGTAATTCTGCTATTAGCACAAAGGGTTTTGATGATAGATTTTTTTATTCAAGCAGAGATGGAAATGAGAATTCAGGAGGGCTAAAGCCATGTCCTTCATGGTTGACAGTTCAAGGGGATGATCATCAGCAAGAAATGGTAGCTACTGTGTGCACAAAGTGTCATATGCTGGTGATGCTCTGCCGCTCTACACCTGCTTGTCCTAACTGCAAATTCATGCACCCACCGGAACAGGGCCTTCCTCGACTGTTTAAACCAAGGCTTAGCCTCTTGTGCTAATTATGATCGATGTTAAAAGGATCAAAGCTGTTGGTTGCAAGTTTTAGGATGAGAAACAAAAAATCTCCATCTTTATCCAGTAGGAAATCATCACGTTATGAAGTTTGTTCCCTCGTGTAAATGCTAGGGAGTGATCTAGTAGTCTTTAGTTAAAGCACCAATCTGTTTCTGTTGATAAATGACTGCTGAGAGAGATGGCTAACTAGCTACAAATCTGTACAAATTATTTTGAAAAATAAAAGAAAAATATATATCTAAATCAACATTACAATGAGTTCAAGACTATACACAACAAAAGAAAGCAAATCTAGCACAACTTATTTTCATAACCAAGCTAAAGATGCCAATTATACTTCATTTCATTAGATAAGGAGAGCAGATCGTCTGTCTAACTTAACTATATTTTAT
>JAOTIZ010000008.1:6195327-6209529 GCA_027123425.1 Erythroxylum panamense | reverse complement strand
TCTATAATTTTATTATCTTTCTTAATAAACGTGTATTTTTCTAAAACGACTTTTATTATGAAACGGAGGGAGTATATCTTAAATTTGATTATATTTATTAATAATTATTAATTTAACAATTAAATTAAAATTGTTATTATTGTTTATTATTATGATTTTTTGAGACGGTTAAAAACATACAGTACAGTTGTATAATATAGCAATAGACTATTTTGTAATTTTAAAAAAATTAGAGACTATTTCATAAATTTAAAAATTATTCAAAACGGTACTTGGTATTAACCAGTACTGATACAGTACCATACCAGAACCCAATCCGATATCAAATTTGGTACAGTATTTGTAACAATGGTTAAAGAGGAGGTAGAGTTTATAAAAGAGTTGTCGTAGAGATGAGAGAGAATGAATGATTAAATTGGCTAGTGTATTTTTTAGATTAAAATCCTGATAAAAGTAATCTAAATATCAAGAGAGTACTAGGATTTAGAATCCAAGTAAAGTGCTACTACTTTCTCTAGACAAGGAAAATTTTTACTTTCCTAACTATTTAAAAAATGAACCAAACATGATAATATAAATTTTAAAAAAAAGATTGCTTTCTTAAGCAAAAATTTACGCCAGCCAGACAAGACTTAAGTGTAATGTCAATAACGGTTGGGGTTAGTTTTGACTTATGAACTTAAAGTACATTATGTTGTTTCTTTATTTGAACTTATAATACTAATATTGAGTGCAAACTTATTAAACCATTAAATAAACAATGCTCTTATATTAATATAATCTTTATCATAATCATATAATAGCATAATTAGATATATAATTACTAATAGTGTTCTTCCTTGCTCTGTATATTGGAAACTCGATCCTATGTATAGATTATTCAATCGAACTTTTAGAAAATGACATTTTCAAAGGTCTTGTTAACGAACTTATGGTTAGTTGAATTTAAGAGGTAAGAAAATGACAATTAAGGAGTATGACAATCCTTTTAATAATCTTGAACTCCACGACCAATTGGAGTCACTTAAGCATAATTATATCTTTATGTATTCGTATATTAATATAACTTTGTGCCATTGTTAAAATATATATATAATTAACGAGAATCAGTCTTTATTAATATTATAAATAATAAAATATGTAATTTTAAAAAAAATATTTAATTAAAGATGACAATAGGTCAGTCCATCAATCAGCCTGTTATCTTTTTAAAATAATTTTGTTAAAATTAAAAATATATATTTTATATTTTATATTTCTAATCCAACTTTAATCCCCAATCTTAAAATACCAAATTTGCAAAAAAATTAGACACGTAGTTTCTATCTGTCATTTCAAGTATATGCAATCCATAAACAAATTTTCCAACCCTCCAACACAGCTCCAACATGCCTTCTCTACCCTAAATATTGAACTCTCCCCAGATTCATCACCCTACTGTTTAGAGATGAGAGTAAACCATATACATGTCTATTATAATAAAAAATGAAAAATATCTCCTGCCATTAACGTTGAGATTTGAATGGGTGTGAGGGTTTTTCTAAGCTTTTAGCATATGTAATTAGATGGTGTGTGCAAAAATAATCCCAAGTTTAGGGACTCAATAGCATTTACCACATTTTTATACTCCTTATTGTCTTCTCATCAAAACAACCAAATGAGACGTTTGGTAGTGAACGGGCATGAGGTTTCACAAATAAACTCAACAAATACAACCCATCGCAATATGGAAATTGCTAAGTAACCACCCACAGACAACATTCTCCCACTTAGGTCGGATATTTTATCTAAAAGTCATGAAACTTCTACTCAAAAGAAACCAAATGCACGAAACATGTCTATAAGTTCTCTAAATGTGAGTATTATCTTCTATGTATCACGATTCATCCTATTTCTTATTCTACTTTAATTGGATTAATAAACCTTTATATTTATTTTAGGTCTACAGTAATTGTTATTCTCAAAATAAAAATGTGTATACCAAAATGAGAAAATAACTAAATTAATAAGAGTTTTGTAAAGTACATACAATAAATCACATAATGGAACCGAGTCCCATTTTAACAACATAATCCTTAAAACTCTTTGGTGGCATGCCTTTTATTAAAGGTCAATAATCATTATTTCATTGATAATGTGTTTAATGACCACTTTGTCCATTTGCTTACTTCGACAACTATTCTTGTTGTTTTTGGCCAAGAAAATTGCAATTGAATTGTCATAGTACATTCTTAATGGCTTGGAAATGGAATCCTCAATTATAAGCTCAAATATGAAACTCTTCAACTGTACACTATATGAGGTAGCCTCAAACTAAGAAATAAACTCAACTTCCATGGTAGAAGTAGGAGTTAAAGTCTACTTTGAACTCCTCAAATATACAACTCCACTGGTAAACATAAATATATATCTAGTTGTTGACTTTCGTGAATCAATACAACCATCAAAGTTTGAATATGAGTAACCAACTACCTCGAGACTATTAGTTCACTTATGCATAAGCATGTAATCTTTGGTCCTTTAAAGGTACCTCATCACTTTTTTAGCAGCTTTCTAGTGATTTATAGCTAGGTTACTATGATATCTTCCCAACATTCTAACAATAAATGCAATATCAGGTCTTGTACAAGCTTGAGCATACAATATTGATATAGGTTTATTAGGATAAACCCAAAATATATTGAGATTTGTCTTTTTTGATCTTAATGTCAATGATATAAGATGCCTCACCTATATCCTTCATATTAAAATTCTTAAAAAACATTGTTTCATCTTATATAGCAAACTCTTATCATTGGTAGCAAGTAGAATATCATCCACGTATAAAATAAAATTAAAAAACAAGTTTTACTCCCATTAATTTTTTGATATATGCATTGATCCATGATATTCTCTACAAAACTAAATGAAGAGATGATATCATGGAATTTCAAATACCATTGATAGGAGGCTTGTTTCAATCCATATATGGATTTCTGAAGCTTGCATACCAAATGTTTATCATCACTAGAGGAGAAGTCATCTGGTTGTTTCATATAAACCTCTTCCTTTAGATCTCTATTTAGGAACATTGTTGTCACATTCATTTGATGTAGTTCTAAATCAAAATGGGTAACCAATGTCATAATCACTCGTAAGGAACCCTTCTTAGATGCAGGAGAAAAGGTCTATGTGTAATTCATTCCCTCTTGTTGAGAAAATCCCTTAGCAACAAGTCTAGTTTTATATCTTTCAATGTTACCTAATGAGTCCCTTTTTGTCTTGACGACCCATTTACATCCAATGGCCTTTGCACCATTAAGCAACTCGACAAGATTCCAGACATTGTTAGATGCCATAGAATTCATCTCATCTACCATGACATTATACCATAATTGAGATTCATTGTAACTCATGGCTTGTGAAAACATTTCAGGGTCATTTTGGCTCCAATATTATAGTCAGCTTCTTGTAGATACAAAATGTAATAACTAGGTATTATTGATTTCTTATCTCTAGTGGATCTTTTTAATGTTGTATTAGCGCCCTCTTGAGGAGGAGCTTCTATAACTGGTTACTCAATAACCTTTGGTGATTGCTAAACAATCAAATCTACTTGATTGTCATCAACAGCTTGTGGAACTTTAATGATTGGTTGTTCAACAACCATTTAGCTTTGAGGGATTCTCTGAATGACAATCAATATATTACTTAAAGTAAAAGTTTGTATTTCATAATGATCCTTCTCAAGAACTAAGCCTGAGATTGATCACTCCCAATGATCAAGTCATTCTTAAGAAACTTTGCATTTCTTAATTCCACAAACTTAGTACTTTGAGATGGACATATAATAAAATCTATACCCTTTGGACCTTTTAGCATATCTAATGAAATACCCACTTATAGTCCTCAGATGCAGTTTCTTTTCTTGTCGATTATAAACTCTTGCTCCAGATGAGCATCCCTAAACACATATATGTCACAAACTTGGTTTCCAACATTTTCATAACTGAAATGTTGTTTTTTGAAACAACCTTGCTCTATTTAATATATACACTATCGTTTTAAGAGCTTAAGTCCATAAGAATTTAGGAAGCTTAGAATTGCTAAGCATGCTCCGCGCCATGTTTAATAATGTTCAGTTTTTTCTTTCTACTACATCATTTTGGTTTAGAGACCCAGGCAGGCATGGTATATTGAGTTATTATCCCATGCTCATGAAGAAACTTCGTAAATAGACCAGGTGCTTGTCTATCCTCGGTGTATCTAACATAATTTTTCTGCCTCTATCTGATCTCACGATCTTTATTTTCTTACCTCGTTGTCTGTCTACTTACGTTTTAAATACCTTAAAGGGATCTAATGCTTTGTTCTTATTATGAAGCAAGTAGAGGTACATATATCGCGAGTAATCATTTATAAATGAGATGACGTGGTTCTAACCATATGAGTCCTCGAATGTCTGTATGTATGATCTCTAATACGTCTAAACTCCTCTTAGCACCTTTCTTTGTCTTGTTGGTGTGCTTTCCCTTTATACAGTCCACACAAACATCAAAGTCAGTAAAATCTAGAGTATTAAATACTCCATCATTCACTAATTTTTAAATTTTTTTAAGGAAATATGTCTCAATCTTCTGTGTCACAATGTCGAGTGTTCATCGTTAACACATCTTTTAATACCAACATTATTATGGACATGCAATTTATTGTTAAAACATTTTCTTGCAAATTAATTCAGAAAATACCAATTATTATGCCATTCCTAACAAGATCAGATCCATGATAAAAACCAAATGAAATATTTGAAAAGTTAAAGAAATATCCTAAAGGTTTGCATATCCCGATAACTTTCATATATGAACGCATCTTATTGCTTGAATAGATGCACTGTTCACTGCCTACTAGCTTCCTGTGGTTTAGAAAACCCTACAAGGTATTGGAAATATGGATTGTAGAACTAGAATCAATCTACCAAGTGTTATAATAAACATAAACTATATTAGATTCATAACAAACAAGTGAGATTGAAATACCTTTCTTCATAAGCCAAGCCTTAAATTTGGCACAAACCTTCTGTATGTGCCCTTTCTTTTTGTAGAAGTGACATTTGGGATTGAAATCCTTTTTGATCTCAGTATAGATTGATAATTGAACCTTTCCTTTTGTCTAGCTTGCCCTCTATTCCTTTCTTCTGCGGCCATATGTGCACTTTCACCCAATTTCATTACCAACCTCCCTTCCTCTTGAACACACATGGTCAGCAGTCCATTAATAGACCATTTATCTTTACATGTGTTGTAAGAGATTTTAAAGGGTCCATATTGAAGTGGAAGGGAATTAAGTATATAATGCACAAGGAAAGACTCAGACATCTCAACCTTAAGAGACCTTAGCTAAGCCACAATGTTCCTCATTTACATGATGTGCTCACGTACACCTCTAACACTTATGAGCTTTACTGATGATAAATTGGTCATTAAGGTGTTGGCTAGTGATAAGTGCATATTTGTCTAATATTCATGTTTTAATTATTCTATTTTATTCCTCTTGTTGATGAAATTATTGAGACTTAATTTGATTTAATGTTTCCTTGTAGGAAATTATAACTTTTACATGAAATGGGAAATTAAGAGGAGAATAACGCAAGGGCAATTAGAGGACGCAACATGTGGATTGACGTTAATCATCAAATGCAAGAGGACAGCTGGCGGGTTCAATCAGCAATTAAATGGGCAGCAACAATTAGCAAACAAGGGATTTTAATCAAGAAGTCACGCAAGGCACAGAAGGCATAGCAAACAAGGATGAATGGGCCCAAATAAAACAAGCAGCAGACTAGCACACATGAAAACGCAACAGTGGAGATTGGAATAAAAACAAGGAGGGGCCCACTCCATTTAAGAGACAAAGGAACAAAAACCTAGGCTATTGAAAAAGAAAGGAGTTACGCAGTCAAGGGCAGAGACGCACGTAATACGGTAATTAAAGGAGGAAGGAATTTTGGTTGGACCAAAAAAAACGCAGGTCATGCACGGCAGCAAGAGGGCAGGAAGGCTGGCAGTCACGCACGCAGGAGGAGGCAATTCTTTGGATCTGGAGAAAACGGGAAGGACGCAAGTCATCTTTGGGGATCAATTTCCAGAATTTCATTTCTAGTTTTCCTTATTTCTTTGTTATTTAGACATTGTTGATTAAGAACTTTGTTTTGTTTAATTTTCGTATGAGTAGCTAATCTGTTTTAGTCGGGGAATTCCAATTATTATGCTTTGACTCGTGAGACTATTGTTCCGAATATTCACACGTATCCAAAATCACAATTTTTGTGTATAATCACGTCACATTTTTTATCTTGGTTAAGAAAGCAAGAAGATTGAGTTGAGATCGTGCGTCCCGTTGCTACCAGGTTTGTAACTACATTTATTACTTTGAAAAGTGTTTATGAACCTAAGAAATTAGTTTAAAATTTTATGACAAGTAAACACTTTTCAAGTCATAAATTATTAAAGAGTGAAAAAGGAAAAGAAGTTTGTGATATTATTCTAGATAATAAATTTTGGGATGTTTACTTGATCATTATGAAGATTGTGGCTCCGCTTATAAGGCTGTTGAGGATTGTTGTCTCAGATGAGAAGCCATCTTTGGGGTATATATATTATGGTATTTACAGAGCTCACAAAATAATTATAAATCTTTTTAAAGATAAGAAGAAATTGTACAAGCCTTATATAGATATTATTAATCAACAATGAGATAAGCATCTTACTCAAAGGATCCACTTAGCAGTTTATTTTCTCAATCCTTATTGCTTATATAGTGGAGAAGCACGTACAATTAATATTATGGGTTGTTGTTTGATGTGATTAAATATAAAGGTATTTTCTCTATTGAAGAGCAATCACAAGTAATAAATTAAATTAAATTGTATTGCAAAGGTTTAGAGAATTTTGCTAGATCATCAACAAAGAGAGAACTTATGATAAACAAATGAAGCAAGGTAAATATATTGATTCATTATTTACTTATTAATAATATATATTTTCATAACTATTAATTTAAAATACAGATGAGTGATGGAGATTATTCAGTGACAGGGCTCCAACATTGAGAAAAATTGTTATTAGGTAACTTAGTCAAACAACTTTTGCAATAGGTTGTGAATGTAATTGGTGTGTTTTTGAACATATTCATACAAAGAAATGAAATCGTTTGGAATATTAAAAACTTAATAACCTTGTTTACGTTACTTATAATGAGAATGAAGAATTTGTTTTTATTTCAATAATTTTTTTTGATTATTGATTTTATAATTTCTTTATTATGTATTCAGAACGTTTAGTAAGAAGAGAACATATGATCCAGTTGATATTGATTGTACTGAATATATTGATTTTTGGATCGAAGAAGAAGAACCATTGCTTAATCTTGATTATAATGAACTTAAAAAGACAATTTATGAAGAAAATATATTTGTCACAATGAATGAATTAAGAACATCTGCTAATGGTCAGTTCATATCTTATTTTGATTATATTTAAGTTAAAATTATACCATATTACAAGTTTACAATTGAGAATAATTTTATACATTACTAATTTGTAATTTATTTTAATGCAGTAGAAGAAGTTAATGCAAATACTTTGGATGAAAGTGTAGTTTATGAATATTTAAATAACGATGGAGAATTTAGACCTTTTGACGATGCTGAGACACAACCTCCTTTAGAAATACAATTTTGATTTTGATTTTAAGTTTTATATTAGACTTATATTTATTTATTATTAGTTCATTATATAATAATAGACATCGGTATATTTTTTATTTCAATAAAATATTTTATTTTTACTTATTCTTATAAGCTTTACTTCTTATTTATTATATACTGGTTTTATAACAGTTTACTACCGGCTGAATCTCTAAACTTTAATCCTTTACGTCGACCGGTTCAATGTCTGGTCCAGTTTTTAAAGTATTGGTTTCACCAAGACTCTCATTGTCTGTTTTTATTGTTATTTTGTAGTCATCTCAATGCATATAATTTATTATCTATTTAAATATGATGATATTTTCTAATGATTCCCTTTTCTCTTTTTTTAGAATTGGTAATGAATTGAGTTAAATCCAAGATATTTTATGTTAGAGCCTAACATACAATTTTGAGATGAATTGGATTTTAGGTTAAAATTCAAACTTTGAGCCAAAATTCATGTTTACAGTTGAATTTACACTGAATTCTAGTCGAGTTGAATAAAGTCTCCTAAATTTGAAGATTAAAATTTTCGGTGAAAGACAAAAACATCCCATGTAATTTAAGAAATCATAGAAAATTCATAATTTTTAAAATTCTTAAAAAAAGTCCTTCTAGTTTTCAATTTTCTAAATAAGTCTCTTCTCTTTTGACTTTGGATAAAAAATAATGATAAAACACATGTAATATGAATATCATATGTAAATTAATTAAATGATATTTATATGATGATTCTTCGTAGCTCTCAAGCTCAAATCGAAATAATTAAATTTGAAACATATAAATAATTTATTATAATTATCTTTAATTATTAATTTAAGTCGAGCTTAATTCATTGGAGATGAGTTTAAAAGCTAAGTTTGGTTATTATATTAGTGACATTTAATTAGTTCATATTATGTATATTTCTTCGTTATTTTTTAACGGAAATCTAAGAAAATGAGGTTTTTTTAGAAAACTTGAAATTATAATAATTTTTTCATATTGGGAAAAATTTTCAATGTTTCTTAAACGACAAAAGTGGTAAATGTCTTTTAATTTAAAGTTTGAATTGTGCCAAAAACCTTCTACCAACTCTATATTATACATAAATTCTTTGACAATTTGTCCAATAAAAATTTCTTGAAATGTTAAAGTATTAAAATTATATAAAAAATTCTAGTTGGTCCATCAACCAATATTTCCATATACAATCTCCTTAAATTTCATATGAAATAGAAGTAATAATTTCTCAATATATAACAATTTTTGAAGACCTATTCTATCTTAATCCATATAAGCTCATTTATAGAAGTTCTATAACTTGTATATTGGCATAATTTTTGGTGAAGTACTTCTATGTGCAAATCAAGATTTTGAATTACAAATTATTAATTATACTTTTAGTTGACATTGGGCAAATTTTTTTTATAAGTCTGAATTTAACTTAAAGAGATCAAACCATAATTTAGATTAAAATTCGATTTCAAGTCTGATTCAAATTGAATTTTGAATTTTTATAATAAAATTTTTAAATCCAGGTTCGAGTTTTATATAAAAATTTATCAAAATTATTTTTGTTTGATGACTTCAAATCACTTTGGATCGAGTTCATTCCAAGTTTTTTGGCCAAACTCTAATTAAATTGCAAAAGCAATTACAAGATATAGGTATAATTAAGAATAATACAAACACAATTGCAAAAAATTAATCACTGTTAAGAACCAAGCATAAACCATAGTATAGGAGTATAATCGCAAGCATCCTAGGATCCTTGATATTCCCGCGTTGGGTTTGGCTCTTGAATCAGCTTCTTCGTTCACATTCAATGTAGTTTCCAGGAAACAGACATAGTGATGTTGACAATCAGTAAAACCGCGTTAAGAATCGGAGATATGCATGGACAGACCACTATCACTGCAATTTCTAGGTCCTTTGCATGTTGAATATAAGCATAATTAACTCTTTTCTTTCCCCGTTCTAACAAGAACGACATGTCTCCTGTTTCTAATTTATAATGACTACCCAACTCGTATCCTATACGTTGGTGGTGGTTGGAAAGTTTACTCTGTGTTTCCATGAAAAAGAAAAGAAGAAAGCATTTATATATTTGCAGTTTTAAGAGAGTTTCTCTCTAAGTTTTCCTGTAACATCCTTAGGAACAGCCCCCGAGAAATATGAAGAGATCCCAAGATTCATGTCATGTTTCTTGCGAAGTTTCAGACTATTGAAACCATTTCTGCCGTCTGACTCTTTGAATACAGCAGCAGAATTTGGATTTTGATAAGCCACAAGGCTGTTTGTCTTTTTATAACGCAAACGGAATTAAGCCTAAAGGATCTTAAATTTTAGATATTTTAGGCTTAATTTTAAGGTTCACTCTGGGATGATGCAAACTATCTTTTATTGCAAAAATACTGAAACAGAACATGGAACAAAATACTATAGAAAGTAACATTATTCATGGGTACATAATATGCATCGATAAATGTCAGCGGAAATTGTCGACAACTGACGAAACACGAGTGTAGGCTGCTCTAACGCACTTGAACAACATTGTGTGTGAAGCCAAAAAGATGAACGAGACAATAATTGCGATCCAGAGCACCATCACAAGGTCCTGAGGTGAATTGGCAATTATTCCACAAATATAAGCTCCAACGGACGATAACATAAGAATGTGCCGCAAAAGTTTGAAAGGAAGGTCTTGCATCATAATGGCGATTACGGCCAGTGATGTGAAAAAGGAAACTGAACTGAGTAGAAAGAACAGATGATTGATCATTACGTCATTTCTCTCTTCACTTTTGGATTGGTAAGTTTGAATAAAACCCTCTGGGGGTCTTAAAGCCAATTGAAAATTTATTATAGCTAGCAAAGTGGCCGTCATAATTACTGCATCAGACCTGCTCTTCAAAGACAACCTGATAGCCTGTAAAGGAAATGGTTGGTGCTTTTGTTCTGCTATGTCTCTCCCTCTTAAGCCTCCTGCTCGATTCAGAATTGTGTTTGTGTATCCATCTTCAGCAGAGACGTCTGAAATATCCAGAGCAGTGAAACCACCATGATTCTTGGCATTGACCTCCACAAGGCCATCATAATTAGGACTCTCTTCCACCAGCAGCTTTAGAGTCTGTGTAAATTGGTGTTAGAAAATTAGAGGGCACTTGACATCTTGCATGATTGCAATTAAAATGCAAGATAAGAAGAGAAAATGGAAGCTAAGGAAGCATGGGATTCATATAAGATCAGAATGAAATAAAGAGTGCAGAATCCATACAAGTACTTGAAGTTGGTTTCTGGAGGTGGCAAGGTGCAGAGTTGTATTGCCACCGAAGTCCTGACTGTTAATTATGGCTCTGACAGCTTCAAGATTACCATGCATAGCTGCCAAGTGAAGAGCAGTTTCACATCTTCGCGTTTTTTTCACAGCATCTTTGTAAAAAGCACAGGGAAGGTTGTATATAATTGATAACACTCCCCCATTAATCTTCGCAAAGCAGGAAGTCTTATGCGTAGCAATCTCATAGGCTTCTCTCAAGTCTTCAAATCTGCCTTCCTCAGCCACAGCCGGCAGAAAGAATGGACATGGTCGAAGTCTGAGTGTTTCCTTAGAACATAAAACATCCAGGCTTTTTAATGGAGGTTGATGACAGTCTTCTTTCCACGTATCTTGGAACTGAAACACATCTTCTGCCAAAGTTGCAGAAGAGCATACATAGTCACCTCCAAGTTGATGGCAATAAGTGTGGACACTATCATTTTCAGAAATAACGGCATATTTGATACTCTTTAGACAATCGTCTGCCCGTCCCCAAGATCCCATTTTTGCCTCAGCAACAAGGCCTCTGAATCACAACACCAAAAAATGAAGCTAACTCCAATATATTTTGTTGTTTCTTTCAAGAAGATTGTTAGAAATTTCCTGGAGATAGAATTTCAAACAAAGTTTAGTTGATTGGAACTGGAGAGGAGCGATGGGTACGCAAGACTTGGGAAACACGAATTGAGACGGGACCAAGAGACTTCTTAAAAGTCAGGTCTACACCAAAAGAAGAGAAAAGCAAGGCAAAGGCAACTTCCTACCGACCTCACGTGGAAAAGCAAAAACATTAGATTGAGATTTCTATTCAAGTTCCGTCAAATTTCAGTTTATTAAAAAAATAATATAACTCTAGGGATTCGGTGAGTTGATAAAGGGCTCTTCTAACTTAAGTGAGATCGTAAGTTTGAACTATTTTCATGTATGCAGTCGTTTAAGAATTTGGGATCAGAGCTTTGCTTTCCGCAAGGGTCCTATCCGACTCAAGCAGGGATTAGCCTGTGTGTGAATGATTTAAAGATGTCTTCCCATAATTAGGACCTTTCTAAGACACCTCATGGGTAACAAAAAAAAATAAAAGTATAAATTGAGATTTGAGTATCCTTTAATCCAATTTTGTTTGATACTAGAACACAAATGTAAATCTAATTTAATTGAAAAATATAACACTACAGCCTTTTTTAAAAATTTAATTTAATTATAATAACTAATTTAATCAAGAGATAATATATTTAAAAGTATTTAATTTTTAAAGATTTTTTAATTTTGTGTCAAACATTCAAAAGTTTTGATTAAAATTTATATAAATTTTATTTTTACTTAAGTACTTAATAGACAATCATCAAAATGACATTTAATAGATATGACATATTAGTAAAAATAATATTTTAATATAATTTATACAAAAATTAAAAAATAGTTATTAAATTGATGCTTTTAAAATTTGGCACTAAATTAAAATTTTTTAAAATTAAACACTTTTAATTATGTTATCTCTTGCATAAAAATCTTAAGCAATATTTCAAAAATTAAACTGAAAGTTAAACAATGAATCAAAATATTTAATGTTAAAATATTCAATATCTATTATCATAAAACTGTTCAAAGATCTAATGAATTTAAAGTATTAACATATAATTAAAGGAGACTGTTTTCATTCATTAAAAACTTTGAACTTTAATTAAAAATTGTTCAAGAAAAATTAATTAATTTATAAATACTGATTAATTTATAAAAATTAACTAATTAATTAATAAATTAATTAGTTTTTAACAACAAATTTTATTGAAATAAATTGAATGAAAAATGAACTAATTCAATATTATGACAATTGAATTTTATTGAATTAACCGAATGGATTCAATTTTTTAGTCATTGATCTTAAGATTGAAATTCCATTTTTAGCGTATAGATCAATAGTCCCCCGTTCGACAAGAATTAAGAGACAGATCTATAACCTAACAATCTCACCCTTGACATGACACGTAATCACAAGCATAAAATCTCGTACTCTATAAAATGTATAGTCTCAAAAATGTGATTTTCCGCTCTAACTAATAAAAAATCTGCATATATGCAATCTTATGCTCGACAATTAGCAAAAAACATGTAGTTGTGATAGACAAGTCTCAGACTTGTACACCATGATGTCACGATAAACAAAACAAACAAATGTATAATTGAAATGGGTAATGTCTCAGACTTGTAATCCTAAATTACTATGTGTTAGAGACTTTCTCTCTGTAATTATTAGAATTGTACAATAGCAAATATATTTTCAGACTCCTAATTATAGCTTAGGATTAATTGTCGAGATTTCTTCCCTTATTGTACATTATAACTAGTATGTTTAAGAGAAAGGAACATGAACATAAATATATTTTTTTCTTCTTCTCATCTGCAGAGCTTACAAAACCTTTGAAAATGAGTGGAAAACCTTTGAAAATGAGTGGAAAACAAAGTAAATCAACTGAATCAAATATATTTCTATTGTTGTTCAATCTGAAAAAGCTTTTAATGCTTACATCATTCTTTCTGAATCAAATTATGATGTTTGGTTGTAACTAATAGAGATGCATATTGCTGAAAAGAAGAAACTCTCTTATATCTGTGGTAAAACAACAATACCTATATAATCTTAAGATGCATATGAAAAGTGGTATGTTGAAAATCAAAAAGTTAAATGAGGGTTGTTGATATCTATAAGTCCATAGTTATGAAGCGATACTTGTGATTACCCACAGTCTGTGAAATCTGGAAGGCACTAGTAAAAACCTTCCATGATGGAAGTGATGAATTGTAGTTCTTTGCCCTTAACCCAAAGGCGTTCAATGTAAAACAAAGTGGAAGACCTCTCTTTGAATACTATAGAAAGTTAACTGGAGTCTTTCAAGAACTTGATCATCGGGATAGAATTGTCATAAAGGATCCTGGAGATATTGAAGCATACTGAAAGTCAATTGAACGACTAAGGGTGTGTATATTCCTAATAGGTTTAGATGATGTTTTCAAGTAGGTTTGAGGAGAGATTCCAAGAAGGAATCAATTTCGACTTTGGAAGAATGTTGTTGGATCTCGTTTCCGGAACCCAACTGCTAGCGAAAACCATCATAATTAACTAGAGCGTGCACATCATCTTGAAGGGTTATTTCATTAAACTCCAATAGCCATCAAT
>JAOTIZ010000008.1:6140745-6156746 GCA_027123425.1 Erythroxylum panamense | reverse complement strand
TGTATTGCTTCTAATTTATCATATAGTCAAATTCACAACCTAATCATTCAGTTCCACTATGATTTTAAACACTCAACTTGCACCATTTAATTACCAAATGTACATATATTTACTTATTCATCGCCTGGAAGGGAAAGGAGCCATGTCAGCAACAAAAGCAAAGCAACCTAGCAGTAGCCGTCTGCTGATTCCACTGACAATATACAGAACTCTCATTGGTCAATACAACACATATCAGAAAGAGGCTGAACTTGTTCTCCTAAGCTGATGTTTTTGCTGGTGCAAGGCTTCAGATGGAAATCTTATATCAAATTCCTGTGAAACAAAGCAAAAACATAATAAACGAGGAAAAGCATCAGGGTGGCGAAACCTGCTGAAAATCAAACCACTTGCTCCTACCAGGAAACAGTTTAGCAATTAGTCAAATCCATATTAACCAGTAGAACCACAAAAAAGCAAAAGGGCAAGAATGAAACTGGAGGATCCACTGAACCATTAGCTTTTAATGAGAAGAATGCCACTGCGGTTTGTTAGTAAGTATTCTTTGATAAGCTTCAGTCCCTGATTTCCTATGTACCTTAATTACACTATGGAGATGCTTGAGCAGTAGGTCTCAAATCATAGTTAAGAAGGAAAACCTCATTAATAGCCAAATAAAAACACCCCAGGAAAGTCTTGGTCTGTTAAGCAGTTCTACTAAAACCCACAAGACTTTGGAACTACAAAAGATGAGAGCTTCTAGAACTTTTAACAAATGACTTTCAAAGCATCGTTTACGGAATGTGGAGATAAAATTTCCAATACGCTAAAGAATGATTACACAAAATGCAAAACATATCTTTTTATTAATCACTGTAGCTTGCTATTGTGTGTTTAAAAATATCAGTAATCCTTGAGCAGTTTTGCTTTAGAATTTTCGTAGTGGGTTGAGCAGAGAGTATGGGGGGATTGGTTATTCGAACTTTTCATAAGCAACTATGTAATACAAAAGCTTCTGGCCTTTTCTTTCTTGAGCTTCAGATTCACCTCCCTAGACGTGAAATTACTCACCAACTCGTTATGATAAGCCTATGCAACCCCCCACAAAGATCAGTTTTCCGGCCATAAATTAAGGGAAGTTGGTCCAAAATGGCAATGTTATAGAAGATATAAAAGTTGATAAAAAAGAAGTCACCTGCTTTCTCGCTCTAGAACGGGCAGCAGATTCCCTGTTCTTAATTTTTCTCCTCAGCTTCCTCTCAGTGTTCTTCTCAAGTGCCTCCGGGGCATTCTTTTTCGGCTTGGTGTTGTTGTGTCTGATAATGTGCCAATTGAAGAGGAAGGAGACAAAACCATTCTCTGGGGAAAACTCTGTGGGCTCATTCCATCAACAGTGCTCAATTCCATGGAAGGACGTAAAGATACTTCTGCAAAAAGACCTGCTTTTACCAAGAAGTCCTCTAAAGTTATTCCACAAAGGACGATTCCCTGTTTTACCCTTTCAGATCCTCCCCGAAGCTCTTCTTCTGCCCTTGTTGAATTTCCTGCCAAACCTGATCCACAGTCTTCCCACTCAATTTCCTGGCCAAAGTTAAGCTGGCCTGACGTTGGAGAGGTAAAGCAGAGGAAGTAGTTTCCATGTCCATGGACTCAGTTGCATCTGTGCTCCATACATTCTTGAGAAGTTCCTCAAGGTTCATGCTCCCCAAGGTTTCCCTAGATTTCCCAATTGATTCTCAGCTTCATTGAGAGTGAGGCTGTACCATGAGTCTTGCCTCATCAATTAAGTGTATTTTTATGAGCTTGCTGATCATTATTCTGAGATTCCATGGTTTGAATTCCCACTCCCCAAAATCCTAATATTGATTCAAACAATAAAATCCCTAAATCATCACATCAACCCAGAAAGGGTAGGGAAGACACACCCAGCAAAAGTACCACAGAACCCGCAAAATTCAAAAACTTGGAAGAAACATCCAGGAGCCCAACAGCTAATTATACTTATTGACAACGACTGACTCCCACCACCAAAAATCCCAAAAACTATCAACAGTTTATTAAATTCCTAAATCTACTCTGACAAAACCCGAAAAGATCAATCTTGTAAATCATTTCTCGGCTGGGAGCTCCATAATCAAAATTCGATTACATCGAGAAAAAAAAAAGAAAATCAAAATAGCATTGGCGGCCTTTATTAAAGATTTTAGATTAATAGATATTACAACTTTAGTTATGCATTTTTCTTAAATTTGCAATATAGGACCGTACGGAATGGCCAATCTCATAAACAAAACATAAGGTTGAATTGAATTGCTTTACTCTGAAAGGTAAGGGATAAAGCACACGTTAATCTGATTTTTATTTGTTACAATAAAAATTATATCCAAAATAAAACCTTTTAGTATCTTAAAAAGATTTTAGTTTGGATAAGGAGGTTGGAAGGTTATAACAAAACAAGTGAGAATCATGTAATTACATTATTATATGTTTGTTTTTATGACCTGTACAAGTATATCTTTAACTAACGACAGCAGTTAGCTGTCGTTAGTTAAAAGCAGTGGGCCACACGCACACCACATTCTTCTGTCAGAAAGACATTAGATTAGATAGAGTGGTAGTGGGAACCCCGAAAGACTCTCAAAGGTTTTGAGTGAATGTAGAAGTTAAACATGCTCTTTCAGTAATAAATTTGCCAGTTTCATGCCAAGTATGGTCCATTTTGGAAAAGCAAAAGGCCAGTACCTTACCTACCATCTCCTACTTTTCATTTTCCATATTCCAACTTTCCCTGTTCTCACAGCTTCAGAAGTCTCTCCGTTGTCTCTTTATAAAGGGGAAAGATATCACATCAATCAATAGCTTACTAGCATTGGCATCTGATCCAGGATTTTGGAAGAATCCTCAATCCCATCTTCTACTTTGATACATTTATCATTTTTTCTTGACCTGTAAGTCCAAGCTCTCCGTTTCTTTTTGTTTTCTGGGTCTCCTTTCTTAATTTTTTCTTTTGGTCCTTGAACATGCGATTTTAACTTGCATTTGGTAGAGGGTTAGGGTTTATTTTCTGTATGTTCAGCTTTGACTTCGAAAGTTTCCAACTTTTTAGTATTTGCTAATCCTTTGCATGCTTATTTTAATGGTACTTGATGGTTTGTAGTCAAGCATTTTTGGGCCGTGAAAATTTCCTTTGTATTTTTCTTTTTTCTGATCTTGTTGTTCTCTTCGTGGTGGGTTGCTTGTTGAGAGATAAAAGTATGCATCTTTATTGCATTTGTTGGAGACTTGAAATTTTCCCTCTTGGCCTGTTTAACTATGTTTTTAGCTTATTGAGTGAATTCAGTTGGTAAAATACTGACCCACATTTTGCTTTAGGTTGAGGAGTCCTTTTAGAACTGACCAAAGTATGCATCTTTATTGCATTTGTTAGAGACTTAAAAACTTCTCCTCTTGGGCTGTTTAACTATGTTTTTAACTTACTGAGTGAATTCAGTTGGTAAAATACTGACCCACATTTTGGTTTAGGTTGAGGAGTCCTTTTAGAACTGACCAAAGTACGCATCTTTATTGCATTTGTTAGAGGCTTGAAAATTTCTCATCTGGGGCTGTTTAACTTTGTTTTTAGCTTATTGAGTGAATTCAGTTGGTAAAATACTGACCCACATTTTGCTTTAGGTTGAGAAGTCCTTTAAGAATATGTTAATCTTTACTTTTTGATTGTCAAACAGGGTAGTTAATGTGAAATCATGACAAGGGTCATCCGTGAGTTTGGAAATACGATGCAGAAAAATGCCGTCCCAGCGGTGTCGGCCGATGTTGTGTTTGCATCAAGTAGGTTTCCTCATTATAGAATTGGGGTTAACAACCAGATTATGGATGCCAAAAATGACCCAAAAGTGCTCTCCATGAAAGAGGCTGTTGCCCGTGAGACTGCACAGCTTTTGGAGCAGCAGAAACGCCTTTCTGTGCGTGACCTTGCCAGCAAATTCGAGAAGGGTCTGACTGCAGCTGCTAAGTTGTCTGAAGAAGTAAGATTGATAAATTTTGTTGTTGTTGTTGTTTGCTTCTGGAAACTTGATTTGGTATGCTACTTTGATTGTTTTGTTGAAAATTCTGGTTTAGGTTCTTTTGTTTATTGGGATATACACAAATTGATTGGTGATATAGATAAACTATAAGAACAGACGCCAAACTGTGCTTTTAACTTAGTCATTTGTGTATTGTAGGCTAGACTCAGGGAGGCAGCTTCACTGGAGAAGCATGTTCTTTTGAAGAAGCTTAGAGATGCTCTAGAATCATTAAGAGGATGTGTGGCTGGTAAAAACAAAGATGATGTCGAGGAAGCTATTATTATGGTAGCTCTTTCTTGATTTCTCTCTCGAATTTTAATCATTCTAAAAGTGTTTTAGATGTGACTTGATGACAGGGTTTCTGTTGCCATATTATGACATAATTTCACTTTTATGCTAGGATGTAAAGTGTTAAATTAATATCTGAGACCGATTTGATTTTGCCTGGGTTAGGTTGGAGGTTTCGTAGTTGACCTCTACAAATTCAGTTGTCAGGTTGAAGAACATCTGTTTGTAAATGTTTTTCATTGTTATTCACTTCCATAAGAATGAAGCACAACGATTTTGGACCCAACAACCATTTGGTTAATTTATGATTGGTTTCATAAATCTATCACAAAACTGAGATTTTATTAGGATCTCTACTTTAGATCATTATTATCTTCTACGAGGAAAATACAAGGGCTCTCTGTTTAGTATATTTTCTTTCATTTCATAGTTGTACGTTGTAGAATGTTTCTAACTGCTAGCATTTGTTTGATTTGCTGCTCATCTGCTTTTGCCTATGCTATCTTTTAAGTGAAAAAGTAACCATTCCCAACTTAAATGTTTCTTTTTTAAAATTCCAGGTAGAAGCATTAGCAGTTCAGCTTACTCAAAGGGAAGGAGAGCTCATTCAGGAAAAAACTGAAGTGAAGAAGTTAGCAAATTTTCTTAAGCAGGTAATGCAATTAACAAGTCCCTAACTGTCATCTTCTCCATTTTTTATCTTTCTTTCTCCTTTTTTTGACATATTTATGAAGTAAAAATAGGCTTTACATTTTTTGTAATCTTGGTCAAGTAGATACAGCGTTTAGCAACTGACTACTGCCTGTTGTTTATCTACCTATGAACTTTCAGGAGATCAATTAACCGTTAACTTTTTCATCTTGGTTCCTTTAGTTTTCTACTTTTCTTATGCAGTTATGCTTATGTTCATTTATCTCTTCCCTATCTTCATACTGGATCAAATAGGAACACATAAATCCCAATAGCTTTTACACTCTGTACTGATTTCTCCTTTAGTATATATACATAAGTTGCAGTCAGTATCCGCTGTTCTGTGTTGAGCATTTATATCCCTTTTAGGCCTCAGAACATGCCAAGAAACTAGTTGATGAGGAGCGGGCCTTTGCTCGTGCTGAGATTGAGAGTGCCAGAGCAGCTGTGCAGAGGGTTGAAGAGGCTCTTCAAGAACATGAACGAACGTCTCAAGCTTCCGGGAAGCAGGTTAATGTTCTTAGTTTTTTGCTTTAAAGGGAATGTTATTAATTACTGTTCTTTGTTGGTAGTTGTAAGAAATTTAGATACAAATTGGAGGCTTGTGTCTTGTAATTTTTGTTGTGGGTTACAATTGCTTCCCGTTTTCTGTTGTTGTTTATTGGATTAGCCGTTGACTGTTATCTCCTGTAGTGTCGCCATTAAAAGCATGAATTCTGGAATGGTCGTGGCGGCTGCATATCCTTTTTCATGTTCTCCTTTATGGGTCTCGTCTTTGCAATTGTATGAAGCTTGTTTCATATCTCCTTGACAAATGATTTGGTGTGGCTATTAGGACTTGGAAGAATTGATGAAGGAGGTTCAACAGGCGAGAAGGATCAAAATGCTGCACCAACCAAGCAAGGTATTTATTGGTGCTTTTTGTTCAAGTTTCCTCCACTGAATTATGATATTTAGTCCTTGAGTCAAAATGGATGCTTGTTCCTTGAACTTGAAATGACCTTAGAGCTCTATCTCTCTATGTCTCCAGTTTAATTGTATTATGACTCTATTAAGCTATTATGCTTAAATGGCCTTATAGAGCATATCTTTGTGGTCAACATTTCTCGGGGTTGGAACTATTTGTTTTCTTCTAGAATTTTCAATTGACGTCTGATATTTGAACTTTATAATAGTATCTGAACACAAGTTTCTTGCAATTCTTTTATTGGTTAATTGATAAAATTTTGAAGGTGACGGACATGGAACATGAATTGCGAGCATTGAGGGTTCAACTCGTTGAGAAGTCTAAACGATCTCTTCAGCTTCAAAAAGAGGTATACTTACGGTTCCATTTTGGTGTGTAACGATTGGGTATATAGTCCATCCAGGACGTCTGTAGTTTTCAGATGCTATGCATCTGTCATTTATTGTTCTTCAGCTTCTTACTGATTTCTGCTTTGACCAAGGATAAGGTTATGGGTTGCAATGTTTTTGGTATTCTGCTCACCTTTGATAATTCTTACCTTTATCCTGAATTTTCCCACCTGTCTGATTTTCTGTAACTTGCTTCCAAAAACATTTTCACCTTAAAGTGAAAATTGAGACTCAATTGTGAGCGTCTTTGTGGAATTTGGTTGTAACTTGGCAGCTTCTCAGAATATCCAAGTTCTTGAGAATTTGGACTGTTGTTCAAAGTGGAAATCTTGACTCTCGCACTAAGAAGCTTTTTTTGAGAAGTCATCTTGTAAAGAATATTTTCTCGTCTATTATTTCCATGTATAGCTTCAGACTAACTGCCTGGACTTTTCAATATTCTTTTGCTATGACTTGATGTAACGGCAATAAGAATGGTTCAGCTATGTCCTTGATTGCCACTATCATGAACTATTAGATTTTCTTTTTTATTTTTGATAACCTGTTATTGACTACTTGCATGTTCTACTTTTCATTTATCTCCTCCAGCTGGTGATGAGTAAGAGAAGCGAGAAGAATATTTCCCAATTTTATGAATTTGACGGATCTGAAGCTTTAGGTTCTTATTTGCGGATCAAGCCTAGCTGTGATAATGCTCCAGAACTTTCTAAGTGTTCAATCCAATGGTACCGTGTGTCATTTGAAGGCGGCAAGAAGGAGCTTATATCAGGTACTGGCAAGGAGGTCAGTTGACAACAGAATAATCTGTTGTTGATGGATTTAGAGGTCGCAATTGACAACAGAATATCTTTTGTGAATGATTCATTGATTAGAAGATGATAGTCATCTAATGTGATGTTGGACACGATTGATCGTGAGCTGCTTCTGATGAGATCTTTTATGGATAACAACATTAACCTACGACTAATTGGCATCTATTGATACAGGAGCTACAAAATCAGTTTATGCTCCAGAGCCTTTTGATGTTGGGCGAGTCTTGCAAGCTGAAATTGTATATAACGATCAGCATATCACATTGTCTACAACTGGTGCCATTGATCCTGGTATTCTCTTCTACTACTTTTCTGGTTTAATTTGGTGTGCTAATGCTGGTTTCATGACAACAAATTTTCTCAAAATTTTCATTTCAAGATTGTCCTTTTGCAAGTACATGAGTCTTTCATGTTTACTATATAATATATAGAATTCAAATCTGACCTAATTCTTTGCATAGCTGCTGGTCTGGGTAGCTATGTAGAGGCACTTGTTCGAAAACATGACGTTGAATATAATGTAAGTGTTCCTTGAACTATTTAAGCATTTCCCAAATTAGTTAATCATGCATTAGGTTGATTTGCTTGAGAATTGTTCACTTTCAAACTATTCTAGTATTATACGTGTGCCTAATCGTGGTGGTCACTCACCGTCTCTAGCTTGTCTAAATGCTAGATGGACCAAGAGAGATTAGGTTCTGCTTAGGCAAATCATTGATGCTGTTCATATTTTTCTCAATTTCCATCTATATTAGTTATAGTAGTTTTTGTTTGAGTTGAAATATTTATTAGCTATGTTTTCCAATCTAGATATACCCTGATTTTTGTACTGGGTTTAACTATATTTTTCTTAGGTGGTCATTACCCAAATGAGTGGTGCTGACCATGTCTCCGAATCTATTCATGTGCTTCACGTGGGGAAGATGAGAATGAAGCTTCGTAAAGGAAGGTCTACAGTCACTAAGGAATACTACTCCACTTCAATGCGGGTATATCAGATTGGGAAACTTTCCTCTTTACAAAGAATGGTTTGACGTTGGATTAACATTTTTAGCAACCATGTTTGACACTGTTATCTCATGCTTTAGTTGTGTGGAGTTAGAGGCGGTGGCAATGCTGCTGCTCAGGCATTGTTCTGGCAAGCAAAGAAAGATGTTTCCTTTATCTTAGCCTTTGAATCTCAGAGAGACAGAAATGCAGCTATTATGCTTGCAAGGAGGTTTGCTTTTGACTGCAATGTAAGCGCTCCTCTCACAATTTTCTACAGACTTGTCCGTATTTGATGAATCTGTTTATGTATGCTTTCTTCAACTATTTTTTATTATTCTCAGCTGACAAATACTTCAATTGTTCTGATTTTTGTCCCCCAAAATACACTTAATTATGATTTTGTCTAATGCATTTTCTCATGCCTGATAATATTTGCTGGAAATGTGTATAATCAATATCTTTTTTCCTTATCCTGCGTTCGAATGTTATAACCATTGAAGACTTACTTTATGTTTGCAAATTCTTGCAATACCAGATCGTACTAGCTGGGCCAGATGACAAGAACCTTTAGAAAGATAAGGAACATCCATGCAAATCCACTCACTAATTGTAATTATA
The DNA here is from genome assembly GCA_027123425.1 of Erythroxylum panamense. Lineage (NCBI taxonomy): Eukaryota > Viridiplantae > Streptophyta > Magnoliopsida > Malpighiales > Erythroxylaceae > Erythroxylum > Erythroxylum panamense. Next base: position 6,147,946 of record JAOTIZ010000008.1, on the reverse strand, counting down.
CAGAGTTCTTACTTGTAATATACGTTTGTGGAGTTAGGATTTGGCTTTTACTGTATGATTTTTCTCCAGCTTTCTGAAATTTTCTGTCCAGAGCAAAGGCATGTTTTTGTTTGCCTTTTGAATGCTAGATATTCAAGTATGCTGCTAGTGACAGATTTTGGGATTGATTTCATCTATTCTTTGAATTTGTTGAACATAACTTAAGACGGTGAGTGAGGTTATTTATGATGACAAATATGTGATCGATTTCTATAAGAGAGTGTATATCTGATTGATTGATGGCTGCTTAGTTGTTTTATCTGAATATGGATAAAGCAACTGTGTGTTGTATATGAAAATAGTAGAAGATGATTCTTACATAAAATCTATGTACTGGAAGAACCAACTGTGTACTGTGTGGTGTAATCCTGGAAACCTATAGTTTCAGTCATAATAACTTTATAATCAACTTCAGAACTTTCTTCTAACCTAAACAAGCACCTTCTGTGTACTGTGCAGTGTAATCCTGGAAACCTATAGTTTCAGTCATTTATAATAACTTTATATTCAACTTCAGAACTTTCTTCTAACCTAAACAAGCACCTTCAACTTTGTTGTGTGTACGTAGGACCATCGTCATCATTCCTGGAAAATATCAACCAACGTTCACAATAGTCTTGAGTAGTGGTAAGAAAGATGACTAAAAGCTTGAATCCTTCGAATCTGGCTTTTAGCCGCAGTATCTTTTTGACGTTGAATAAGAAATAGCAAGTAATAACAATAATGGCATGGGAGGGGACGGGAATCCAATGCTGCAGCCGGAAAAAGAAGGCCATTCAATTCATGTCAAAAGGGTAGATGAGATTTAGATGTCAACTGAAAGCCTAGGCTTAGCTAAGCCTAGGACGTGGACCTGCACCGAAAACAGAGCTCTTTTCGTTGTCGTGAATACAAATCAAAGCCTCACTTGTCTCCTACCATAACGACAAACTCCTCTCTCAACATTCTACACTCACACAAGCCGCGCGTCGAATCACCTCTGGCAAATCTGGTCCTCTGCTCCACTCCGCTACCACCGTATCGTATACCAATACCAGCCCTTCTCTCATCCCCCTCCTACTCCTCCCGCTCCTCCTCAACAAATCGTCTATGCACCCGTTCACTTGTACTACCACCACCTTTTCTTCCGACGCCACGCAGCTGAACCTCACCGTACTGTCCACCCTCACCTGCGGCGGCAACGGGGGACTCTTTATTCTAGTCCACTCTCCGAACCCAGCACCCCCGTTCTGTCTCCGCCCGTCGAACCTCCAGAACGACATCTCTACTGCATGGCTGGCTAGTACATACACGAACCCAGCTGCCGTCGCGCACGCCGCCACGGCGCAACCTCCGCCGGGCACCGTTCGGCTCCTCAGCCACGCACGCGTCTTCACGTCGTACAGGTCCATTGTGCTCGCGTACTCTGTTCCTGTCGCTGCTGCCCTCGGGACTTCGGTCTCCGAGGCGCCTCCGATTTTGAGTCCCCCGATCACGTAGAACACGCCATCAACGGCTGCTCCGATGCATCCGAATCTCCTCCTCGGCGCGTGCGCTACCACGCTCCAAGTGTCTCTTTCCGGGTCGTACTCTTCCACCAGCGCCGCAGGAGCGCGCGAGCCGCCGCCCCCGGCGACATAAATTTTAGATGATACCACGGCGCAAGCAAACTTCTTTCGCTGGAAGTTCATTGAAGATCGTAGCGTAAGTGAATGGGTCCACGTGTCATAGCATAAGACTCCGTGACGCTCGACGATATAGATTCTGGGTCCGATCGAAGACAAGCGAGCGTGACTAAGGTTGTCGATTAACGAAGGTGCTTGTAATGTAATAAAGGTGGAAACTTTCCAATCTCCGAGGATGTTGGAATCATCGTGGGTGGTGGAGTGGTCATTGTGTTTGAAGTTAAGGGAGGCAGTGAAGAGGACGGAGTCGGAGGAGGAGAGGGCGAAAAGGGTGGAGGAGTAGAAGTGGCGGATACGGCGGAGCGAGAGGAAGGTGGATGAGTGGACAATGTGGGACCATCGGCGGCAGACGAGGGAGAGGGAGGGGAGGGAGGAGGAGGGGACGCGGGAGAGGCATTCTAAGAGGAGGTCATCTGGGAGGGCTGAGAGAGTGGTGGGGGCTGTGGTGGTGGGACTGTGGAGGGGAATGGGGGTGAGGGCATTGGTGGTGTCTTGTGAGTTGGGAAGGCAGGACTTGACCAGCCACGAGAAGTGGCGAGAGTTGCAGCTTTCGGACATTGAACCAGAGAGTGGGATAAAAGATAAGAGACAGAGTTAGAATGGCTAATAAGTTTCTGTCTATTCCAAGACTAGTCAATGAAGTAGCCAAGTGGGAGTTAACTTCCTCTTTAATTAACAACGACATCTGAAAGGGCAGAAAAGTAAATTTCGTCCAAGTTAAGATCTACATAGTAACAATCAAGGCAAATGTTCATCCCCAAGAAACTAGGATCCATCGACTATACAAGACGAGATCATAACATGAACATGATCCTGAGTGACTTATGGCTTCCCTAAGAAAACTAGTGGCAGTAAAACCACGGAGACGCCAGCCCTGTCACGATGATTTGGCCACAGGGCTTTTGGCAGGGGAGTGAAGAGCTACAGATCCCCTGTATACATTCTATCTGCTGCTGTAGAATGGGATTTCAACAATAACTTCGCACATTCTCTGTCACATTGCACAGAACAACTCAATTAGTACGGTAACGATGAAGTATGAGACAGAAACAACTTACACACAGCCCCGTGAACCAAACAAATGTACATCAGTGCATCTTCACTGTAGCCAGTGTGGTGCTTTAGAGTTTCAGTCCAGAATGGCCGCTTGTCAAGGGTGTTTCGAGCAGCATATACAGCTGAAGCAGCTATCAACGAGGGACAATACAAAATGACAATCGGATATTGAATCAGACCAAGTTCGGCCAGGAAAAATGTCATGTTCTCCAACTGCATCATTCATTGTCAATCTGATTAATGTGGGTGCATCTTAAACAAGGTTAGGTTCAACACAAGGTAAGATTAAATTCGATTGGATTCAGGTTCATAGTTGATAATTTTTCCATCGCTACACAAGAGGTTGGAATATAAAAGGAAAGGTATTAAAACTTTAAAAGGCTATCAGCTTACCTCCCTGTCAAATGGAACAGAGGCTTTGACGTATCTGACTAGAAAAACATATGGTGTAGGGACTGTCAGGTCCCAATCCAGCATCTCCAAGATAGTCTCCTCCATTGCCAGAACCTGTTCTTTGATATAGGCACTCTCTGATATGTGAACAAAGTCGTTAACCTGTAAATTTTAACTCAAGATTTAATACGAAAATGACAAATTTCATGACAGGTGCAGAAAATTTGAAGATATTGACCTCTGGTGCCCATATCTCTTCATACTTGCTATAAGCATTGCGCTGATTCCAACCAATTGAAGTTCCCCCCTGGGTACAACCTTAACTGACAGATATCGGTCAAGGATATTTATACTAACATAAATTGTTTCTGGCATCAATTCAAATTTTCGATGAACTTCAATTAGCCAGTCCACAAGGATAGCTCTCATCTTGGCATTGATTTCTGGCTGCAACTGCATATAGTCATGTAGGCTACCATCAACCTGCATTGAGTTATCCTTATGATAATGCCTCTGACGAGAAAGACAGAAACAGAGAAAACCAAGATTAAAATACTCCATTACTTCTGTGAGTTTGTAGAACTTGTAGATATCATCAACATACTCAACAACTGCCAAATCATTATCAGCATCTTCTGCATCAATATTGAGCAGTAAATCCTCCTCCTTGAGTTTATTGCTAGGACCACAAACAACCTATCACAGTCAACAAAAGTAAAAAAAGTAAGAACATACCTGAGAAAAACAAGTGTCTTGTAACTATCTGAACTACCTTGCTCCGAGCAGTGAGGATTGGCGTGAGGGTCTTCATTTCCTTCCTTGAAGTTCTTGCCCTAGATGTTCTTCTGCTAACTGATTGACACTCTTCACTTCCGTTAGACCTTATCTCAATCGCTTCACACTTCTGAAAGACATTCCTAATGGCAGCTGCTGCAGCCTTTGGTGGAACTGGGCCCCTTCTTCCTCTAGCCACATTACCAATAACTTCATTATCTACAGAACTTGCGATTGGTTTCTGCGAAATTGATAGGGAAGTACATCACATAAGTCAGTTTCTGAAATCTAAAACTTTCTTTAGAAAATGCTAAGAAGACCTCGCTAAATGCTTACCTTCCCTTGCACCGCATGATCTATCACTAAATTACCAATGTCTTGAAGTACTCTTCTGTTCCTTCCATCTTCAGCTACCAAGTTCTTCTGCTTAACTTCCTCTGGAAAGCAGAAACCAAGAAAAATGAACAACACCTCTCTTCCAGAAAGAAAACTTTCCGATAGGGACTGCCTCAAGGAAACAAGGCAGTTATAAAGAGGCAAACTTTAACCCTAGCATAAGGAAAGATAGGCTTACGATAGAAAGCTCGGAAGTGACAGAACAAAGAGTGATGAGGACAAAAACCGAACCAGTTAAAGATTGGACAAGTCCAAAGGATCACGTCTACTCAAGATCAAGCGGAATGTTTTCAACGAGAAGACTAAATCTTCAGAATTTTTAAATGCAGAAACCAAGATAACCAACAGCATTTCACATCAATCAAGAACATTAAAAAAAAAAAGAAACCAACATTTCTAGGATACAGAAGATGACCAGAGTAAAGCTCAGTTATTTGATTAGGAATCCTTGAAAGAAATATTTGAACAACTACTGCAAATTCTGCAATTATAGTACACAAAGGATACACAAACCCCGTAGAAACAAATAAGCATAATATTAATCCATAACAAATCCAAATATATGTATTCTATAATACAGGAAGCAAACAAACAGAACAAGGAAGACCCAGAAAAGAACCCCCCTGAAAGTGAAGAACCAATGTTACCTCTAGGTTGTTGGTAAGGAACGACAGCTCTGGAATCCATTTCGTGATGTTCTTTTTCTTCCTGTTCCTCGGTATCTTCTGGCCCTTGGCTCTGACCAAAGACTCTCCCAAATAGTGATGACAAAAACTCTTGGAGAAGACTGCTACACGTCTCTCCTCCTTCTAACTCTACGGTGGCCACCTTTTCTCTCTCTAAATCCCGCTATGCAAAATTGCAAATTCGTTGTTTGGTTTCTTCGCGGCGGTTGCAAAATCGATTTGTGTTTACGTGAGACTGGGAAAAAAAAGAGTGAGATGCGGGCCACTAACGGTTTCATTTTTTATTATGTTTTGGTGATATTTCCCATTGAATTCGTGTTTTTGATTCAGTAGCCGTTAGTGGAATGGTAACTTTTAAAGGTTGGGTTGGCCGTTGGGTCGAGTAGGGTGGAGCTGAGGATCCACTTTTCGTTTCCCTTTATTGTTTCAAATACTTCATTAGCCATGTTATAGAAAAATTGTAAACTAACACCCTGTTTGGAAAGGCCTGAATTCAGTTGTTTGGTACAAAAAAAATGCATGGGTTGAATTCAACATAGGATTCAATCCCTTCATTATTGAGGGGTTGAATTCACGTTTAGAATCACGTGAATTCAACCCACGTGAAAGCTCTCCTCACACGTTAGCAACTTACCCATCCACAAAACATGAATTGAATACCACTTACCCACTTCAACCAACAGCAGCCAACGTTTCCACCAGCCGACAGATCTCTTCTCCCACGCACGCCCAGCATCGTCCACGCTCTGCATCTTCTTCCTCTCTCTGTTCTGTTTTTCTTCTTATCCATTGAAGGTATTATTCTTCTGTCTTCAACTCTAAGCATTGGGTGTGCGAATAGTTAGGGCTTAGGAAATTTTGCAGATCTATGAATAAGGAATCATCTGTCTTGTGTACCGTGATTTGGGTGTTATTGTTGTTTCTGAAAGTATTGCATCATTTTCTTCACTTTCCCCTGAACTTCGGTTTCAGTGTTCTAATTGAGATGGATGGAAGCCTAGCCTACTGTATATACGTGAGTGTTAAAAGAAGAAGGTTGTGTTGTTGAATATATATGGTTGCTTCAGTATACATCAGAACACTGAGAGAAGAGAAGCGATGAGAGGAGAAGAGAAGAGATGAGCTTAATGTAAAATGGACAAACATGGTTCATGCAAACTTGTCATTCTGCTGTAGTTCCCTTCAGCTTATATATATCACCAGCTCTATGAATTTATTACTTCTTCCATTTGTAATCTCTCTGTGCTGCCTTATTAATGAAATCATTAGTGCCAAAACCTACTATCTTCTCCTATATTAATAGGAAAGCTAAATGCTTGATTACCTATAAGAACTTCATCACGATTTTAAATAATGATTAAGGAAAGGGTTAAATTTAGTAAGAAATAAAATTCAATTACCTTATCAACTACGAAAGTTGAATATTTTGTAGCTAGTAATTGTTGTGTATAAATTTTTTAACTTAGATTACAACTAAAGATTATAGCATGGAACTTACCAAGAGACCTAGTAGATATGATAGGACTAATTTCATTTTCATTATGATGATGTGAGGAAATTCTGGTAATGGTTTGATAGGTTAGAAGTGTTTATGGGTTTTGTGGGTATTCCTGCTTGTAATGTTGCATCTCCTACCTTTTGCTACAATTCCCATAACTTTGGGGTTCCCTGGTTCAAAGTAGGAAAGATAGCCGATACTTACTCTCCCAATCATGGAATATGTATGCTGATATATTATATTCCTTGTCCCTTTCTCTATGATTATTTATTGAGATAAGCAAATGACATGCTTCTTTTGGTTTTACTCAAGATATTTAGGTGTATTTTCAAACCAGTATATGCATTATCTAAATACGTTTGCAGTACTTATAGAAGTGATCCATCTTTCTATATGATTATTATGATGAATAACATTCTCTTATGCATTTATGCAATTCTTGGTTTCATTAAAAATTTGAAGTTGTTCTGTTCCCTTTCTTTCCTTTTGAAGATGTTAACGTGTGATAGGAGTAGGAATTGATATGTCAATATTTTTTCTACTTGTATTGTGACAATAAATAAAATTTAAATGCAGGCGATATGAGAGGATTTGAAAGAAATGCTCTACTTGCTATGGTAGCTTATGCGGGTTATTTGGTTTGCTTGAGACGTATATATCAATATATGTGTCGAGCTAATAGACAACTAGTGCAT
>JAOTIZ010000008.1:6097192-6115106 GCA_027123425.1 Erythroxylum panamense | reverse complement strand
CAACATTTGCCTGTACCAATCCTAACCCGATCCAATTTACTGACATACCCGTCACACCGGTAGCGGGATGTTACACTTGTAGCAAAAGTTCTTCAATAAATGGTTTCTTTTCCTGAGCCTGATAGGGTTGAGAATACCCAAGAGGATCTTACTCCTGTTGCTTATTTGATCTCATAATTCTAATCATGATGACACGTGCAAGTGCACACGGTCACAAGTAATAATTTGGAAGTATCCAAGTATTGTATCCACAGGGAACTAATTAAATTCACTAACTATTAAACTACTATGCGATGACTCTATTTAGGCAACCGAAAGTAGGAATTTAGGAAATTAATTAAGCTAAAATTAAAATAACTAAAGAATATGAAATCGATAATAAAGATATGAAATTAACCAAATAGAAACATTTACGATTCTAATGGTTCCACCTAATTAATTATGCAATGCAAATTATAACAGTTGAAATTAATCTATAACAGGCCTGGTGCATTATTTGTTTAGCATTAACGAATTTTAATAACTGTCAACCAAATGCTCTAACGTAGGTGATATTTGTTGTTGCAATCTATTACCTATATCCCAATCGAATAAAACATTATATGTCTATGTGAATCACTAAATTGAGACTCATTAAAAACAAGCATCCATTTACGATTGCATACACATTCAAGTATATTTCTATCCTTAATATGCATGTTATTTCATCCAATTGAACCTCGGACTAAATAATCTCTATCGAGAATCACCTAATCCTTTCAAATCAATTAAATATTGGCCAAACAATTAAAAGCATTAAGCACAAAATGAAATAAACAACCAAGCTAGCAAGTAAATCAATTCAACCCACCATAAATCATATACACACAATCAATTACGCTTTCACATAAAATCCTAGTAAATAAAATTAATTCATTATATTAATAATAACTCTAAACATGTTCAACAAACTCAAAGAATTCATTAAATCAAATTTAGAATCCAAAATAAAATAAAAACAACAAACTAAACCCTAAAATTACTCCCTTGTGAAAAATGAATGCGTGGCCTTCAATCTCCAATGTGAGAGCCTCCTATTAAGTATTGTGTCGACTGAAACTCTCTCCGCCTCTTCTATAGGTTTTTCCCTTTTAAAAAACCCTTTTTTAAAGAGGCCTTTGTGTATGCAAAATCATCTCTCCCAATCCTAATCACACCCCATAATTTAAGAATTCTAAAACAATTAAGAAACTGAGTCCATTTGGGAAACTGATTTTGGACAGATCTTAGGGGTGATTTATGGGTATATTCATAATCTCTTTTTGTCCAGTTCTCTTCACAAAAACTGTAGGTCTGGATTTCTTCTTTCTATGGGATCTTAAATTACCTCAATTGGACTTGCACAACTCAAGATATGGCTCAACCACCGTGACTTGGTCAGTAGATATCGAAGCCAGCAGTCAGTTGCAACCTGTTTGCCAATTTCGAATTATCAAATGACAGAACTAGGCTTTGACTTCTTCAAATGAGTTGTAGTCCATCTTCTTAGCTTTGTCCAGGATTTTGAATCTCCCCATTCGAAGCTTAAACGAAGAAGATATATTCAGTTGCAACCTGTTTGCACGTTTCTAAGCAAAAATCGCCTTACACCTACAAAAAATGAACATAAATCAATTTTGGGTGATTTAATAAGGTAAAATCAATCAAAGAGTAATGAAAACATAAGCAATTGTGGATGGAAAATATAGTATAAAATTAGGTTATCAATATTCACTACAAGAAAATTGGCAATTGGCGACGGACTTTTACCAACGGAAATAAAACGGTGGGAAAATACTGACGGAATAAAAGCAGATGTCGGCAATGTTGGGCGTAATTTATAAATTTAGGGACAGTAATGAATTCCGTCCCTGAAGAAGGATAAAATGTTTACCGACAGTTATAGCTGTGAGTAAAGGCGTCGATAAAAGTCAGAATAAGTTGTCAGATTGTAATCCACTAAAACGATGTCGTTAGCCTGTAGGATTGAAATAACTAAAACGATGTCGTATAGGTTTGGAACCATATGATGTCGTTTTGTGAAAGTTGAAGAGGCTTAAATAAAAAACAAAACGATGTCATATGTGCCTTCAACGTGAAAAAATGTCGTTTCTGGGTTATGTTATACGGTCAAATAATTACTAAAATGACATCGTTTTAGTTAGTATTTAAACGTATATCAGTTTACTAAAACAACGCCACTTTGGTTAAAATGTAAATGTTAACCAATAACCAAAACGACGTCGTTTTGGTTATTATTAAAGGCAACGCAACCCTCTCTTTTCCTCTACCCCATTCCCACGCCTGCACCCTCCATTGCCGTCTTCTGCCTCCCGCCTGTCGCCTGCCGCTTGCCTGCCATTGCCGTCGTCTGTAGTGACTTGTCGCCGGCGATGCTCCCAACTCTCCAAACGTAAGGTAATGTCATTTTCTCCACCCCTCCTTTCTCCGATGATGAAGCTGCGTTGGGTTGATTTTTTTTCATTTTTTACTTATTTTTTTAGTTCTTACAATATATTGTGTAATCAATTTAAGGGTTTTATAAAATTAGTTTAATTTCAGAAACTAATTGAACCATAATTTCTGAAACAAATGAAAAAATAATTTCTGAAACTAATTAATTAAAATAATGATATTATCATAATTTTAGCTTTAAATAATTACTAACATTCTATATCATATTGTTTGGAACTAGAATAATTATTATGTCTTAAATTTTGAATTTTAACTTTGGTACAATATTTATGGTTGATTGTATAGTAATAGATATTATGTATTGAATTTTTTGTATAATGACTTATTATCAAAAATATTATATATTGATACATGATACAGTAATTGTAATTATTTAATAAAATTAAAATCGAACAATGTTGTTTAAAATTTCAATATTAAGTCGTAAAGGGATTAGGAGTTCAATCTCCTTCAATAATTTTGAACTTGTCATTTGTGTACATCATGATTATTATAATTCAAATGGGTTGGTTCAAATGTGAATTTATTCTTAAATTGATTTATGAGTTAGATATATTTATGTGAGTTATCATTGATTGATCTTAATATAGAGTTAGTAATGCTAAAAATTAAATCTAATCTAAATTCACTCGTGGAGGCCTTGAGAGAACTTAATTTTGAGTGGACCAAAAATTAAGTTGAAGGGGTTGAATGGAGTGCCAAAGACAGAACAACATAATCTATTTGAAGTTACGGTGAAACTTGTTATAGAATTTTACATGTCTTAATGCATTCAAGGGAGTGTTACTTTAGTAGTAATAAAAGTTAACCATCTGGAGAGTAAATGGTTAAGACTCAAGAGAGTTTGATTTTAATGTCTACAAAAGTGTTCCCGTCTAAATAATACACCAGCTTTAAATTAATGAAATTATAAAATCAAGGTTTAGACTATGATAAGTACTTATCTAATCATTGAATTAAGATTGAATTCTCTCTTTGTCTTTTATTCTATTACATATTCTCTTAATTATGATTTATATTAGATTGTTATTGATTTTGGTCACTATCCTCTTTTAATTGTTTTTAGGATAGTTAGTATTTTTTAGGGTCTTATAGATCCACTTTGGTTCTTTAAGGGATTGTATTGCTTACTAACAATAGATGCAGTTTTCTTAGTAATGGATATTATATTAGATACAAGTCAACTTAAAATTATGAAAAACACATATCGAGTCTGAAAGTCCTTTTCCATCTTGAGGCTTTTGAGCTTGTATAATTTATTTTTAGACTTAAGGCCTTCAACCTATATGTTTTAATTTTGACCAGGGAGATAAGAAAACTTTTAATAAATTTGAGGCCTTTTAACCTAGGGTTCTTTAATCTAGACATATGAGTTAAATAAAGTTTTTCTGGATTCAAGGCCTTTAAGACTATATGTTATTATTTTACACTAGAGAACTAAAGAAATTTGTACTGGACTTGAGGCCTTTCAAGTGAAATGTTTGTAATTCAAATGGGTCGGTTCATTAATTATGGCATAGACAGTCAACACATAAGTCCTTTAATGTTTTAATTTGTTAACACTCTTTCTTGAAATCAATTGAAAAGATATAACATTATGATAAATGGTTAAATAAATAAATGACATGAACAAGATAGTCATTACATAACATATTACTTGAATATGTCAATCAAACAAACAAGTAATTTGATTTAGAGAGCTTTTTCAATAGATAGATTATTGAATCAAAGAGTTATCAAATAAACAAATTATTTGATACGTGGTACTATCAAATAAACTAAAGTATTTTATAAGTAAATGATATAATTCAATATCTTATATACACACGGAAATATCCTAACCATGTGCACTATACTAAAAGATCAATTTCGTTCCCAAAAACATTTGAAGTTTATGTCACGACACTATTAACTCACGATACTTGACATGCCGTCTGTGTAATATTGACTACATAGATGCTTATATGGTTGTCAACAAATTTAAATTTTAAGGTAAAAATTGCGATTCGTTCCCATAAATTTGCAATTGATTTCCCGCTTGCTAACCTGTCAACGAATTTGTTATTAGTTGTAGGAACTTGCACACATTCCAGTATATTCATTTGGTGCGAGATTATAGAGAAACTTTACAGATATTAAAATGAAATTCATGTTCGTTTATGGAGTCACAATGTCAAGAATGCATTTCCACAAAATTTAATGACATTTGTGACAGTTTCTATATTTCCATTGTTGCTCCGTCATTATCATCCAATCTGCACTTCGGTTGAGGTAAGTGAATTAGTGTTACTGATAATTTCTTTTGATGAATGTTTAATTTGGGAATGTGTTTATCTAATGAACATCGGGTTATGATTGAATTCATATAGGATGAGTGTGTCTTATATTGTGTTAATTTCCAATGACCTTAAATTGGAAAGGTTGTTATTGAATTAATTCTTAATCCGTCGTTATTAGCTTCTCTTGACTTCTCATGTCCAAATTTAAACACGCATGCTTTTGAAAACTAGCTATATGTGTCATCAATTAATTACAAAATGTATTCATATATTGCATATAAACTCAACTTTTCAAGAAAGAAGAGGAAAGTACGCCATTGTAATTCAAATAGTTATAAAGAAATCATCTTTCCTATTTACATATATTTCCTTTCCCAACCAGTTAATATGGAATGAGGGATCAAACAACTAATAAACAAACAAATCAAAATAGGCAGAAAGCCACAATCTCTGTTACATAAATTCAAATCGTAAGTGCTTTATGAATCTAATGCTCCATTATAATTCCATGAAGCATACATTAGAATAGATAAAAACTAACATTCATGAGACTTTTGTATACAAATAAGGAACAAAAAAATAAAAATAGAAAAATTAAGACAAAACTCCAATTCTAAACATACAAGAGTCTAAAATTTAACAAGTAACCGTATTCTTTCAAGGTGTTGGAACTCCTGTTCAACAATAATACGAAGGCTTTTTACCTAAATTATTATACAAACAAGTGGCTCCTAAGAATAATCCTTTTCTCAAGAATAAATACTGTCGTTGCAATAAATTCTCAACCAAGAATTCTAAAGTAAGAAGAATTGAATTAAGTAACTAATGATCAATGAAGAAAAAAGAAAAGAAAAGAAGGTCATCAATATTGGAGTGAAGAATATATTTTGAAATAACAATTTGGTATCCTGAAAATCCTCGGGAGTTTTCCTGTGCTGAAAAGAATTAGGAGGCCAACTTTTGCATTACAAGAATTACCAACTCTTTAATATTTCATGAACAATACTTAACAAAAAAAAGGTACCAAATTATTTAGAGATTTTGGAAAAGCTCTAAAAGTTAAACCAATAAAATAAGATATTTAAAGGTTCAACCAGTATTAGACCATCATAAAATCGACTAAAGATTAAATAAAAGTAAAGAATTTAAAATATAATTAAAAAAGATAGTTCTTACATATAAAAAAATTTAAAGTTTAATTAAAAATTGTTAAATAAAAATTAGTTTATTTATTTTAATTTATAAGAACTTATTAATTCACAAAAATTGACTAATTAATTAGTAAATTGATTGGCTTTTACTAACAAGAGTTATTAAAGTAAACCGAATCGAAAAATTAAACAGTTCAAAAATTTTACGGTTGAAGCTGTTGAACTGATTTTATTTTTTAATCATTGATTGAAACTCGTAAATGATTCAATGTCCACCCTTAAAATCATAATATATTTAGTCCGAAATCATAGAAGATTTGAAGAAGAGAAGTTTTTTCTTGTAACAGAAGACAATAATATTTAGATAATTAAGACAATTTTGGTTTCTTTTAATTTAGGTAAATCAATGTTAATCATTTTTTTAAATTAATATAATTATCTAAATATCACGTGTGTGTTGACAAGTAAATGGACTAATCTATACAGTGCGATTGTCATTTTTTTTTAGAAACGGAGGAACTTGTAGTTGCTATTTTTTGGATAAACGTTGAATAAATCTCTAAATTGATACAATAGCCTACCAATCATGTCAATCGGGTACTCCACACTAGACAAGCCCTGTACGATAGGTTCGATCGAGAAAGTGTAAGTACGAGGATTTGAACACAAGACCTTTTGACCTCATGTCTCTCCATTCTACCAAATTGACCACCTTTTAGAGAGGGTTCTGTCATCTTTGCTAATAGTAGAATTAATTAATGTTGGGCTATATTTACAATTATTGAAAGCTTAAATGTTTAATTGATGTTTTTAATAGTTCTTATTAGTATTATAGAATTAGACAAAATTCTAAATTTAGAATATAATTTACTCTAAATAATTTGATTAAAAATTTGTATTTTTTAAATTATAAATTATAAGATGCTTTAAAATAATAAAAATAAAATTACCTACCAAACTTCTTACCTTAACATTTTTATTTTTATTTTGTAAGAAATTTATAAAAAAAGAACAATTATTGAGAAAAGAAAAAAGAAAAAGACAAATCATACCTATAATTGAAAGATTGCATCATTGTTATTCATCTGCCTTGGATTTCTCATGCATCACGAAGTACCTCGGTACCCCAAGAATTAATAAATGTACATTAGACAATGAACCATGTGCTTGAACTTGAGCTTGAGCTTCGATCAACTTTGGATTCGATCTACTTTTCCACCTTTACACGAACCTGAATGTAGAGATCCAGACATAAATGACTTTATTACAGAATTTTCAGTGGTATAGTATTTGTTGCATATAAGAACGAACTACGATTGGGTCCAGTGTTGTCTGTTCTCGGAACATGGAAATTAACCTACTTGTCGTCTTGAAGTTAAGTGACTGAATGATTTCTACTTCTCTGATAAGTATATATTAGTTGATTCCTTCCATTGTTTTCTTTTGCAGTGTGCTAAACCCTGACAGAGAGAAGCCTTTAGCTTAATTAATTCTTTCTTTTTGTGCGTTTGAGAAAGACCTTAAAAGACAAATTATTAACAAGTGCAGAAGGTCACATGAAGAAAGAGTGTGATCATGTGATGCAATCCACGACTCTGTCCACTGCAATTTCTCAACTCGGTCATATGTTTTTGGAATTGAATCATCCTCCTCCTTATAAGGAGCAAAAGATTAATTAATGAAGATGGGTACTACATTCTATGTGCTATGGAATATGATGTTTCATGTTACCAGTAAGTTTTGGTAGAAAACTATTCGATCCACTTTGGTGATTGAAACTCTAGCTAGCTTTTCTTATAGCATCCAATTAAGTCACGGGTATGCTTTGAAATCTGCAAGAATACATCAGAAAGGAGGCTAAAGTGATGCACATTTATACACAAGCAGCCAATTCCACAGCACATGCACTTGCCAAACTATCCTTCTTACAGGACTGATTTAAAGTTACAGTCTGTTAATTCTTACCCTTTTGCCAGGAAAAAAGGGCACGCCTCTTCTCTCCAATAGAACAAAGCATATGTTCTTTCCTTAATTCTATGTCCTATGTATGGTCATATCTGCAGATTATGGATTTAGTGTTCTTTGTTAGAGATGCCAGCTGCATAAACATGTCCCTTATTAATTATTGTAATAAACATGACATAATCATGTGAGTTAATTTCCAAATTGTACTTTCAACGAATAGATCACCAAACCAAAGTCTCGATATAACAAATGTTTATGATTTGTTGTCCAGCTAGTCACTAATTTAAGGTTTCATTGTTATAATGTCATGCTTGTTCAACTTCAGTACTTAATTTATAGTTTATGGGTCATAAGCTTCCTAAAGCTAGAACTACAGTGAGCGAGTAAGAGAAAGAGAAGGAAAAGATAGCTTTTAAAATTAAAGGGACATGGTCATATGTTTCTGCTTCAAAAAGTTGGAGAGCTATAATCAGACAAAGAGTGGGAGAGAGGTTCTCCTTTTAAACTGGTATTAGAAGATGATCATGAAATGAATATTGTGGGCTGCTTAAAGTATAACAGAATCATCAGTAGATAATGAAGGAAATAGGGTTTACAATGGAGAGTTGCAGTACTGAAGAGATGGTGTTCAGTGTGGAGTCACAAAAGGCAGTACCAGCTCCCTTCTTAACAAAGACATATCAGCTTGTTGATGACATTCTCACAGACCATATTGTGTCTTGGAGTCATCTTGAGACAAGCTTTGTTGTGTGGAGACCTTCTGAGTTTGCTAGGGATCTCCTTCCCAATTACTTCAAACACAACAACTTCTCAAGCTTTGTCAGACAGCTTAATACATATGTGAGCTCTCTCTTCTCCCTCTCCCTTTCCCCCCTGTGTGTGTGTGCGTGTGTGTGGATTGTACGTACTATTGTCCAGTGTTCATGAAAATGCCCCTTGTATCTTTCTGCCATCTACTAATTAACTCAAGTGCTTCACAAATTGTGCAGGGATTTAAGAAGGTAACAGCAGAGAGATGGGAGTTTGCGAATGAGTACTTCAAGAAAGGAGCAAAGCATTTGTTGTGTGAGATCCACAGGAGAAAAAACCCACAACACCAACAACAGTATTTCCATTATCATCAAGACCAACCAGCTCATTACCTCACGCCCGAGAATCACAGCTTTGGATGGATAGATCCGCCATTGCCGTCCCCAAAACCGAGCACTGATATCTTAACAGCACTCTCCCAAGACAACCAACGACTGAGGAGGAGAAATTGTATGCTTTTGTCAGAACTTTCCCACATGAAGACCCTTTACAATGACATTATCTACTTCATTCAAAACCATGTAGCAACAGTGCCCTACGATAGCTACCACAAAGCTTGCAATGCAACTCATAATAAGCTTGTGGAGTTAGACTCTACATGTAAACATGATCGAACCTTTTCTGGGACTGAAACCACCATTAATCTTCAGAATGTGGGCAAGTTGAACTTAGCTCATAGGGAGTCACATGAATCAGTGAAGCTTTTTGGAGTGTCGCTCAGTGGAATGAAGAGGCTGCAACCAGAGGTAGTGGTTGACACGCAAGAATTGTAACGTAGATCTCCTTTTAACATCTATATTAGGCTTTTGTAATCATTATCAACTTCAAGAGAAATGCATTGTAGCTAGTTGTCAACACAAGAGTTCCCTTAGACTCTTACATGCATGCTTTTCACTAATTTTTACAAAAGATAGTCTTAGAACGCTTGTTCACCCTTAGCAAAATGGCTTCTATTTTGAAATTAAGTGATGGGTGATCATCACAATGTTGTGACCCTAAATCTACAAGGTGCTAAAGGAATAAAAAGGTCATTACTCGTTATACTACCATGTTCAATAGCTTTGATAGCCTAATTTGCACCTCTAACTCCTTTGATCTTCCTCTTTAAAGTCCTTATTTCAAGCCTTTTTTCCTAAGAGCTCTACATGTATATCTAGGGTTTCCATCATTCCATGCATGGTTTTGCAACACTTAAAACATGCTTCCATGTATCAATATGCAAATCATCTTTTTAAATTTTAAATAAATACTTAATCTCTTATATTCATAAATTGATTTTTAACAGTGATATTCATATAAAGAATAAATTTTCTTTATAAAAAATTTAATAATAGAATTTTAAGATTTTTTATTATATAAATAGAATTTTATTTTTATCCTAAATTAATTTTGATATTATTAGTAATTTTGAAACATATTTTAATATTAAAAATATCTAAAGTCTAAAATAACCAGATATAAGGGAATGATATTGAGTCCAAATTGAAAAGGATAGTGGGAGTATGAAGTAATGATCATAACAGGCTTTAAGTTTGACGTTGTAATGATTATGGAATCTGCAGATTTTACTTTTGGTTTTGCTCTGAAAAGAAGATACAAAAGGAGAGGGCATGGAAAAGAATTAAAGAGCAACACATTTAGATTTTAGACACTAAAGGAGCAAAAAAGCGAAGTTATGAGGACGTTAAAGATTTGCCTTGGGATTGCCCTATAGTGCTCTTCTCACTGTCAATTGCATCGATCTGGGTTCCATTCTTCATGCTTTTCGTGCTCTGCGTCTCCAGAATCACCACCACTGGTCAGATCATCCCGCTCATCTAGCGAGTTCCAACTCCACCTCGCATATTCCTATTAGTTTACAATTTTAAGCATACAGTCCTATTTTTCACATAAATGTGACTTTTCACTGATTGTGTATACTTTTAGGGTTCGTAGAAATGATGAACGTGCAAAGACAAGACAAATGACTATTGAATCAAGTTTTTCTAGGCAGACATGGTTGTATAGAGTGTTAAATGCCTGTGTCCTTTATACGGTTGTGTGAGAACCATGTAAGCATTTGGGAATGTATGCAGAAAACATGAAAGAGCAAAGACGTAAACAGTTGTATACATGCCAGTGTTCACGATGTATACAACCGTGTGATGACCGTATAATTCTCTGTAATTATGTATATTCATGATTTTGTTAAAGTTGAAAAGGACACGATTATTTATACGGCACAGAAAAAACCTATTTTTAAAATATACAAAAGAAAAAAGGTGTAGGTTTAATATAAGACCAGCTAAAACATCAAAAAGTGAAGAAAAAATAACTGAAAGCAAGCATAAAAGGATTATCTTCCTTTTGTTGATTGTATTTAGCACCAAGTTATCTATAGAGATTATTTTGGGTTAGTTTTAGAGTTTTGTTGATTGTTACATCAACTTAGTTTATAGTTGTCTTATCAAGCTTCAAGATTGGAACCAAGTAATTTGTCTTGATAAGTTTCAATATTGAAACCAAGTTGATGGAATAATTGAGGTAACATATTATTTTGAGCAAGAGTCAATTGGTCGAGATTAAATTTGTAAATTCTTATTTGAATTTAATAGATTTGTTTGTTGATTTGACCTGTAATGTTTTGTCTATATTGAAGTGTTTTTCACGTAAATCTTGATATTTTTTATTATTTTATTTTTCAGTCTCACGCTATCCCACTAGTTAATTCTTGTGAGTAATTTTTGTTGTTGATCTTTGGTTCAGTCCCAAGATAGAGATCTTTTACACTATGAGGATTGTTTTGATCCTATTTATGTAAATGTGAAAAATGATGTTCTTCAAAACCATAGAAAATGCTAGATAGAGAATAGGAAAAGATGAAGCGAAAAACTCTTGATATGATTCAACATTGAATTGATATCAGTCTACGTGTTTCAAGAAATAGATCATTTTGAGTTGTGAATAAAACTAGAGGATTTTTATGAAAGAAAGACTGCCCATAACAAGGTCTCTTTGAATCCCAAGCTTGTAAACTTGAAGTTGAAAGTTGAGAAATCTGTGTCAGAGCATCTAAGTGATTTATAAGCTATAATCAACAAACTTACTATAGTGAAGATTATTCTTGATAATGAGTTTCAAGCTTTGTTCCTGTTGAGTTCTCTATCGGATAGTTAGGAGACGGTGGTTACAATTAGCAATTTAGCTTTTGAAGGTGTGCTTTCTTTTAATGTAATCAAAGAGAGTATCTTCAATAAAGAAAAGTATTATCATCTTTTGTTGATTTTTTTTAAATAATATTTTAAAAATCGAATCGGACTGGCCGATTCGATCGAAAATAGTTTGAACTGGCCAATTGTCCGATTCAGATTTAGTCAATAACCTTTATATATATATATATATATATAACGGGACCTAAGCCCAACTAAGAACTACATGTGAGAGGGAGAGCGACTCCAATTGAGTCTGCTAACAGAAGGGGGAAATTTCATCCACGGCGTCGTGAAACCAGTGTACTTCTAGTGGCAATCTATAGCTGTAATTAGCTAACAAATCTGCACAACGATTACCCTTTCGATATACATGATGCACCATCACCTCCTAGTTTCGAGAAATGAGTTCTTTGATGACTGACACCATAGTATTTACCATCTGATGTTGCTCACTAGAAAGTAAGGATACCATTAAGGCTAAATCTATAGACATATCCACTCTAAAATAACCATGTAATCATGCGAGGTTCAATCCATGATAGATTGCCCATAATTATGCCTGCCAAGACGTTTAAAACTCCAAGTTAGCACCAAAGCCCGCTAGCCAACGACCGCTAACATCTCTAACCATTCGATTTATTAGATAACTGGTAGATTAAAAGTGTCTCTTCTTTGAATCCTTGTTATCCCTTCCTTTGAGTGGAAAGATTGCAGAGATTAGTATACTCTACACTTACCTTGTAAAAGGATCTTGTGTATCAGAACATCTATGACAGTCTGAAAACACTGTTAAGCTTCTAAATTTTTGCTGCATTGAGTCAGAAGCGAACGGGGAATGAAGAGTAAGAGTGTGTGAGTGAAGTAGGGTTCCTAAGAGGCGTGAGCAGTAAGACCCGTGTAGCCAAGTGAGGGCGTTGAGGGGTGTAAGTCTCCAATAACTGGAACTGCTACGTAGTAATACACACTTCCAATCCGACTTTGGTGAGTCGATGCCTTCAACCAGTGAGTGGTTTAGAAGAAGAAGCGTTAACCTTGTGAGGGTTAATAGACAAAGGTCATAGTTTCCATCTGTAATTCCCTGTGTCACCCTATAACGGACCATGGGGCTCAACTTGAGTTTGTTAAGTAGTTCATTTTACTGAGTAAGCATTTGAGCTTTGGTGAAGATGTCAACCATCTAGTTTTAGGGTGATAGAAATACAAGAAAATGATTCCTTACCAGACATGATGATAAATAAAGTGATAATAATTCTCAATACATTTTATGTTTTCATGAAGCATGTTATATGAGTAATGATTAAAAAATTCAACCAGTTCGACAGGTTATATCATAAAAATTTTGAATCGCCAGGTTAACTTTAATAATTCTTGTTGTTTAAAATCGATTAATGTATTAATTAATCAGTTAATATTGTAAATTAATAAGCTCTTATAAAGCAAAATAAATCAATTAATGTTCATTTAATAATCTATTTTTTAATTAAACATCAAATTCTTTGATATATAAGGACAATTTCTTTCAATATTATTTAAAAAAATTTAATTGTATTTAATCTTTAGTCATTTTATGAAGAGTCACTATACGGAAAGTAGAAATTAGCTATGGAAAATTACCTATGGAAACAAAAACGTTGCAAATTACTAACAAAAAATCAACTTTTGTCAATAACATTGACAAAAAAAATTTCGTTTAGCGACGATAGTAATATCCATCAGTAAATATGGAGGGAAATCATATGATACAGGGCGTCCCTAATACCTCCTGGGAGGATACGGGGGCGCCACGCAGACAATATAACATACATGCATACAGAACTGAGACAAAACCTAAACATATGAAACATTCATCATGCATTCTCTAGAGCTCAAAGCAGAAGCAATTTAGAGCAAATATACATCATAATACACTGAGCTTAATACAACGTGTTTCAAACCGAAACTAGACTGAATTAAGGTTATTACAAACCTTCAAATAAATCCAAAATCATATACATCAAAGACAAGCCAAAAATAAACTCCAAAAAATACAATTTTAACAAAACAAGACTCAGACTCCATTGGCTATTGCGGTTGACTCGTCCCAGTCCTTATGTCCTTCTCTCTAAACCTACACAGGGCAAATCCATCGTGCTAAGCATATAGCTTAGTGAGTAATAACTAATCTATGCATAATCTGACAACTAATTATACACAATCAGGATATATCAGAAGCATGCATTAACAGTTTATCGGAATGAGCAATTCAAACGTATTATATTGGATCTCAGACAGATTGTACAGAAAACAAAACTGAGTCTCAAAGGAGGGTATAAACCCTTCCTATTCAGAACACAATTTCTTTGTTTATATCAGAGTCAGATAGAAATCATAAAACAAAATCATATGACTGTTAAATCTATTTATAGAAGCGGGTAACGGGACTTATATAGGAGATACCATGATTGGTATCAGCAGGAGAGACATATGTCTCGATATGAGGAGACACCGAAGTGTCAATACAGGAGACAACGATACAGGAGACATCGAGGTGTCAATAACAGGAGCAACTGCAGACCCTTCTAGGCATGTCTATTTACCCACGACTAGGACTTGACAGTTTTAAAACCAAACAAATTCATTTCATGTTTAACATAATTAGTCAATCATTGCTTTCATGCCAAAAATTCAACATATCAATCTGACAGCTTTGCAAATCATTCAATGAACCAAAAACAGTAGCAAACAAAACAGTCAAAGCAAAACTATCAAATTTGACCATCTAAATTACTTACAAAAATACCATCTAAAATTACTTACAAAAGTTCCCTTATTGCCTATTGCCTATTGCCTTGACGTCCCGACAATATCTAGAATCGGTCGCTCGATGCGTTCCTCTATAGCATTTAATACAAGCCATATCACTATTGTACACAATTATAAATTCAATTATGCACACTCATGTATACTTAATATGTATGATACATGTTCATGACAAATTCCAGGTTTCTTATCCTTAATCTTCTCATATTATCATTCATGTGAAACCAAACTCAATTCCTCAATCCAGATTTATTTTATACTAAACTTTCAGGTCCACCTTGCTCAATTATTCTCATCAAGTAGTTGAGGTAATTAGGTAATACTTCCTTCTATAAAGTTTTCCCTCTTTTTCTTAGGTTTCCAATGATACTAAGTTTGTCCAATTTGGTTTAGTATACTAAAAGTTATACTCAAAAGATTTTGGACTATTCTTACGCTTCAGTAAAATTCTTATCTCAACTTCCAATCAAATTATGAAATTCTTAGAGGCAGAATTAGAATTTAATCTCTTCAGAAAATTTGTATCCTTGTGTCTCTAATTTACTTCAAATAAAAATCACTCCATTCGAATAACTATAGAGAAAGTTATGTCTAAAATACCAAAGTATGTTTAAGATGCCAGGAAACTTCGCCACGGCGAGCCAAAAGTTGGTTGCAATGAACTTTCCAGATAGTAAAATTCTTCGACATTTTCTTAAAAGTTTGTCGCGGCGAACTCAAGAATTGGCCGCGGCCTAACTTTTATAGAAATCAAATCCTTCAAGTTGGTTGCGATGAACTAAAAAGAGTTGGTTGTGGCGAACTTTATTACGTTAAATCTTCTTCTTCTTCCTCTCTTCTCCTTAATTCCTCATCACAAACTTATAATCTTACATTTATCATCTTATTCACTTCCATATCAACTCAAGTTAGTCTCAAAACAACTTAAATTCAAGTTTATACTCAAAACACCAAAACCGATCATACATATATTTTACCATCTTCAACTCTCTCTCTGCTGTAACTTTTTCAGAAACCCAATCTCACATCAATATAACTCCAATACTTGCAAACAATTCATCTAACTCATTTTCTTAAATCATCAGTACACACACACAATTTATAAATTCAAACTTCACACTTAGCATCAAAATCTGATTAACACACATGCAACTTTAAATTTCCAGCATTTTTCCCACATTCACAGTTTCAAATCCTCATCTGAGTCATCTAGGACATGCATTCTCTGAAGTCTATTTCTATACCTTCACATGCATGCATTCATTTACACATTAAAACATCATTAAATTTACTTACTTGTTTCAGCAAAATTTTTCCAGCTGTGAGAGTGAATAAGAGTTTTCGTTGAATGGGGAAAAGCAAGAATAAAAAGAAACTCGACAATAGCTAGACTGAAATGTTTATTTTGCAAGGTATATCATTGATGTGAGAACCAAAAACAGATCTTTCGGTGATGAACAAAGAACTGTGAAAGAAAAGTTAGTGTTACATGCTTTCGGTGAAGAACAACTAAAAATTTCCCTCTCTTTTCCAAGAAAATACATGTATCCCTTGCATGTGGGTCATGTGTCAATATGCAAGGCTGCCAAATGTCACAATTTTATTGGTCTATTTGTCTCTTATTTTTTCTAGTCCAAAAATACCCAAAATTTTTAGAAATTTTCTAAAATTTACCAAAAATTTCGAAATAATACTAATAATTTCCAAATAAAATTTCCATCACTAAAAAAAACAAAATTCTCATCGTAATCAAAATTCTAAAACCAATTATACCCTGAATGTCATGAATACATGTACAATAATTTGTACGAGTCTAAAAATACATATGCATAAATAAGCAAAAACTCAATTATACAAAGCATACTATGCATTGAAATTCCTCAATAATCTAACCCCTAATATGGGGCGTTAAAAGACAAGAGCTTATTATAATTTTCTTTGGTTTATTCTACAAATGACTCTATGTTTTTGAAATCTATTGATGCATACTGAGACTTTGTTTGTGATATTTGATAAAGTTGTGAATGATTTAGGGCCGAAAAATATTGTTCAGTTTATTGCTAACAATGATTTCGCTTATAAAACGACGAAAAAAAGGTTGCAAAATAGGATATCCTAGATATTTTCTTATTATTGATGAGACTGTGCAGAAAGCTAAAAAGGTGACAAAGTCCATTTATAATCATGCATGGGTATTGAATTTGATGAGAAAGGAATTTATCAATGGTAGGAATTTGTATCGTTTTTCTGTGACAAGATTTGCAACAAATTTCTTATCAGTTCAATCTTTTGTTTCAATGAAGAAAGAGTTAAGATAAATGTTTACAAGTGATGAGTGGATTGCATCTCAACATGTTAGGTCTAATACTGGAATGGGGGTTTGTAATATTATATCGGAAGATAGAGAATTTTGGTCTCAATGCCAATTTATTATCTGAGTTTTTGAGCCTTTGATGATGGTGCTTCACTTGGCTGATAGTTAAAAAAAGCCAACAATGGGTTATATTTTTTATACCGTAGAGAGAGCGACGAAAGTAATTAAGGCTAATTTGAAACATAGGCCTTCTTTATACACACACCATATCTTTCAATCATTAATGAGAGAATGGAAAGACAACTTTCTTCTCCATTGCTTGCAGCTGGGGCATTTTTGAATCTTAGTGTCTATTTTAAACTATATCTTACTAAGCAAGTTGAAATTAATAGAGGAATGCTTTAAACTATTACAACAATTTTTAGCATTAATGCAATGCAAGATCTTTCAAGCTCACAAATGTAACTTACCAGTTATCTTTTGGAGATTTTGGAATGTCAATTACTATTCATCAAAGAGGAAAACTTTCTCCAGGTATTAGTTATTTTCTTTTTCTTATTTGTTTAAAATTAATTATTACTTTATTTTGTTTGTAACACTAATTTTGTTATCTTATAAATTACAGTTTCTTGGTGAGATCAATTCGAAAATGATTTTTCAGAATTGAAATGGTTTGCAATTTAGATTTTAAGTCAATATGTGAGTGCAACAGACTGTGAACGAAACTAGAGCAGATTTGAATTTATCTACTCAAAGAAAAGGAATAGATTGGAGCATAAGAAGTTTAATGACTTAGTTTTTATTCGTTACAATTTAAAGATTCAAAAAAAGTATGTTATTATCATTATTAATTTTGATATAATTTCTTATAATTTTCTAATAATTAAATTTAATTGTTTACTAGGAGTCTTA
>JAOTIZ010000008.1:6026077-6045739 GCA_027123425.1 Erythroxylum panamense | reverse complement strand
ACATTATAATTAATTAATATATAATTTATTTATTAATTAAAATATTATAATTAATCAATATATTGTAACTAATTAATTATAATATAATTAATTTTTAATCCTCGATATTTTTTACAAACTAACCACTATCAATATTAATGATAATTATTCATTCCTCCCAACCATCATAATTATACTGATATTATTCATATTTCTCATTATATTTATTCTCATTCTTATTACTTATATAAACCAACTCTACCTTATAATTTTATCATTAAAGAATAGAAATGGACAGCATCTTACATTTATTATTTATACGTCGTTTTATTTTTAAGACTTTTTAGCAAATCTTTTATGGTTTAAAATTTGTTTATATTTTATCAATAAACACAATTACATATTTTTAATCTTATCATGTGTTAGTCTTATTAAAATTTTCCAAAACAATTGATAAAATATCTATATAAATTATGCAATTTTTTTACTATACTTTTTAAAATTTTTAGGGAAAAAAATAAAAGTATTTATATAAAAATATTAAGTTATAATTTTAAAATAAAATAAAATATACAAATTACGTAATTTATTTTTTTCTCTTTAAATACATTTTTCTTTACATAGACTTCCCAATAAAGATAGGCCATGACTAGAACTTTGTTTTTATTAATTCAAGTTTAATCTATTCAGATTTAAATCTACTTTAACTAAATAAAGTTTCCATTCAGCACTTGGTCACATAACATTATACAGACAACACATCTATTTATGAATTCCATTTATAAAACGCAATGTCATTTAAAAATAATCAGTAAAACAATACAGCCGGAATTAGTGTTACCGACTGTACAATATTATTGAAGTCGGGGTCAGGGTATGCTGTTAAGATTAGGATTTCCCACTTCCTTCCATCTCAAAACCGCTTATACATGACCAAGCACCATTCCTGAGAACCCGCCAATAATTGCTGGGCTGAACAAAGCTTCTAATGCACCTCAAGAAAGCTGCTTCAGTGAATATACATACATATGACAGTAAAGAACTTCAAATGCATAAATATTTCATTCGTGTCAGATGTTACAGAAGGATCCATCGTGAGGCAGCAATGCTTTTCAGATGCATTTCTTTGTCATATGCTTATCATATGAAGTCCGGGTAGTTTCAGCTTCATTGCATATTCGAGTCAGCTTGAACGTTTACTTATCTTCCAAGGAATCGATGCATTTTCTCAAGTACGATTTTGCTTCCTCACTTTTCTCTACTTCATACTGGTGAAGAAGTTCTTCCTTGAAACCTGTATTATTCCACTCCACTGATTCCAGGTGTTTTGTCAGACTGGTGATTTCAAGAAGGCATTCTGAAGCAGTAATATGAACCTATATTTGACCAAAGGGTGAGTAGTAGCTCATAAATACATATTTTCACAACTTGTGAATACCATGTACAGGATTGTTTGTATTTTCACAATTTATGATTATTTTGTACATAATTGCTTGGCATGCAACGGTACCCACTTGTCTATATTCAGTTATCCAATTTTATTTAATGGGGGCTACAACAGGCCATTTTTTTTCACATAATAATAGTAAAACACTCGCAAACTCTTTAATTTTCAAAAAGAAAAAGAAATACACTCGCAAACTGCAATAATGACGTTCCCCTCAACGGAAAAAGCCAACAAAACTCCTGGTTTCACTAAATAATATAACCTACTTCCTTTAAAATTCCATGTACATGAAGGAAACAAGTCCCTAAAAAGGCAAATCAATTGAATAATGGTTCTTCAAAGATTCATATTTTATCCAAAAGTTGATTAAATACACACAGTTAAACAAGAACACATACCTGGGCAATCTTTATTGTGTTTAAGCATTCAACTATCTTAGGAGACACAGACTGAAACAACTGTATATAAAGAGAGCAATTAGTCTGAGAGTCCATCCAGCAGTTCAGCTACGTCAGTAGATTCAAGAATGTAGTATGGTTACCTCCAGAATTAAAGAATTTAAGCTGCTTCCTAGAGGGATCTCATCACTGTTGTTGAAGGTGTTCTGAATTCTTGAGCAAAGTTCTTTGATTAATGAAAATATTGACAGCTTAACTGCACATAACAGTTTTACAGATACAGGTAAGAAAAATTACAACAAATAACCAGAACAGTACTTATCAAGTAAAATACCTGTCCACTGAAAACCAGCCGAGAGAGAGATGTTGAACATGAACATCAAGTTGTTTTTCTGTTCAAGAATATCCTCTACCCTTGCCACATGGATACAAGACACCACGCAACATAAAACTTTCTCAAGTGGAACAGAAGTGTCATCAATATCATCTGACACTGCATGAAAAGATAATCTATGTTAAGGCTAAAAAGATGTACCTTCAACATGAAACTTATCTTTAGAATAGTAACAAAATTAAATTACAGGGAATTATAAATTTCGTAGGAAAGCCTCGAAAAGGTCAAAGTTCGGAAATGTTTTAGTCAGTATTTTCTAGGTAGTATAAAGTAAAAGTACAAATATATCTAAGTGTATGATCCTATAGACATTTTTTCTACAAAGAAGTTGCCTAGTGTGTATTTAATGGATTGGTGATACCAAATACAAACTGAAGTGTATCATATCAGTAGAACAATCTTTCAGAAGTAACAGCACAATGCAAAACAAAGTAATGTGCTCTGAATGGGAACTCATGCCATCCACTCCATTATCCCAAAAAAACAAACATATACGCAACCAGCATAGAGACCCCCAATCTCCAAGAACAACGTGTGTTAACAGATTAAACAAATTACATGTAGTACGTCCAGATAATGAATCTGCGGTTTTAGAATAAAAATCATATCTAGAAGTGGGGTTAAGTTGTTACACTCACCCATCCAGGACTAGTGAAGTCCTGGTTCAATACTACCTCCCCAGTTACCACCCCCCCAGCCTAGGTGATCTACCTTGAAGATGAAGAAAAACAAGTTAACATCTAAACCTACTGAATCATGAATCATAGTTGCAAGGAAAATATTTTAATAGCATTAGCAGTAATCAGAGGCTCTAGACCTACTAGATATTTTAAATTTTAGTTCATGGTTCAGATTCACAATTGTTACTCAGCATAACTTAGGTAATCTGATAAGATACATAAGCAAAAACAAGAAGACAGGTTCCTAGTAATAGTTATATTTTTTACCTGCTTTAACCTCATCAATTGACATGGGTGCAATTCCATGTTTTTTGGCAGCTGCTGATTTACACACGTCATATAACATTGGAAAAGTAACCTTAAAAAATTCAGGATCACCGAAAGCTTTTATAACCTGCCAAAAATTCAAAATGAGTGAAATATGATGGCTGTATCTGGAAATCAGAACTAGGAAAGTTGAATCTCAAGTTAAACTGTAGGGGAAAGTTCATCAATCACAAACAATACCACAGTGGAAGAGAGAGTGCAAAAAATATCCTCAATAACTTAGGAAAGCCTATGACTCAAGCGAGGGACCACAATG
This sequence comes from Erythroxylum panamense, assembly GCA_027123425.1. Taxonomy (NCBI): domain Eukaryota; kingdom Viridiplantae; phylum Streptophyta; class Magnoliopsida; order Malpighiales; family Erythroxylaceae; genus Erythroxylum; species Erythroxylum panamense. The sequence goes on along the minus strand of JAOTIZ010000008.1, from coordinate 6,042,258 downwards.
GTAGGCTTCCCCAACCCCAACCCCAGACCTCAGTGTTAGGGTTCAAATATGGGGAAGGAGGATTTAGGATAACATCAAAGAAAAAGAAATGGAGTAGAAGACTAACGGAAAGGGGTGTCCAGATGGAAATAACTGAAGCCATTGGATCTCTTCACAATATTTTGAGATGCAAAAGTAGTGGAACAATTCGTGTCCAAATACAATATTGTGGAGACAAGTAAGATGGAAAGGAGATCAGCAGTAGTAACTTGTGGCTTCATTTTCTTTTAGTGCCCTCCACAGTGAGGTAATAAATTCATTAAGGGGAATTATTGGAAATTATTTTCATTTTCTGGAAATTATGATATGACCACCTGCAGTGAAAGAAATTAATTTATTCCACTGCAAAAAGGTTAGTCCTATACACGTATTCTCTTAAGCAGTCAAAATCAGTATAAATGCTCATCCAGCAAATAGGTATGAAGCGAGCAGTGATCCAAGATGTTAATCAATGTTATATAAAACAAGAATAATTTGGAAGAGCAATTTGCAGACTACCTGATCAAGAGAAAAGAAAGCTGCTTCACGGTACTTCTTCACCTTTTTTGAGCATGCAGAAATAACTATATTCAAAATGTCACCAGGAGCGGTAGGATTTTCAGAGGATATTGCTTTATGACAGGATGTAGAAAGTGAACCAATTGCATATAAGACCGCCTCCTTTCCCTTTAAGATTGAAAACCATTAGCAGATGCAATAGATATTCTGGTAATTGAAATTAAATATAGATCAATTTGGAAAGTCAAGCTAACTGTACTCTATGTTACATGACTTAAATAATAACTTGCAGTTGAAAATCTTAATTTCCTACCTCCCATACACGACCAGGCAATTCTTTCAGGAGATATTCAAGCAGAATATTCTGATAAGTTGACAATGACTCCCCCAAAACATCGCTAAGGTTACAGATTGCTTGGGCTGACTGGATGTTTAACAAGCAAAGTGTCCAAACTCATTACTTGGAAATACAAGGAAGATGAAAAGGGTAACTGCAGTCCATAAAAATCAAGATAGCAAAGAAGAAGGCCAGGAAGACACAGTTTACCTTTCTTTTACTTGGCCAGGATGATGATGTCACGCCCACACATATCAAAGAAATGATTTCTGCCAAATACAATTGAACAGTTATTCGTTCACCACTTGTGGTCTCTTCCCACAATTCCTCAAATTGGCTAGAAACATGCTTATCATCCTCAAATCTGCATAATTTAACATATAATTAAAGGAAAATAGTCGGATAATCAATATAAGTTGTTTATAAAGCTCTTAGATTGTCCTTTCTGACTTTATTAAGTTGTTGAAAAATCAGTGATTATGTGGGAGCAGTCAAAATATGATTCAACCCAGAAGATTAAACTGTTAAGTGAAACTCAAGAATGGATTACAGGTTGAGTCTCAGTAATGGATCATACATTATTCACACACTCCCTCACACGAAATGTAGAGAAACTCAACAATTCACAAATTCACCAAATGGTAGCATAACTTAAGACTTCTTGGTCACACAAAACTACAATAACATGTCAGAAACAATTCAAGCCAAATGTTTGATCTATTTGGTGAGGCCTAAGATCGAATCATATAATATTCTAATAGGAAAGATCAAGAATCAACTATTTGTTTCTCAAGCAACTGACAAACAAGAGTTTTAGTTATAACCATCATGAGTTAGATTGTATACTCTCTGTTAGAAAATAAAAGATTTAGTTTGATTTCCTTTCCTAATTTCTAGTTGTTTCTATTTTTCAATAAAGGACCCGAATTCCTAAATTGGGGTTAAGGATCCTTAGAAATAATGTAGTGTATATTTTAGTTACTATATTTAGATTATTTCTGTTTTTATTAGTCTTTTCCAAGGGTACAAAGTATCCTATAAATTCAATGTATTCTATCATCAATAAAAATGAGAGAAAATAAAGTTTTCCTCAAAAATCCTTCACTCTCCACTAATAAAAGAGCCAGAATTAGCCTAAAATAAAAATTCACCTTCAGTTCACTTGCACTGTTAGGTAATAGAGCTAACAAGACATAATACTCAACCTCAAGAAATTGAGGGCTGATTTACCACTCTCAAATTGTCCATCCTCAAGACACTTCAATAGGTAAATTAAACAGCAAAGATATGTAAACCTTTGCTTGATCAACAGAACAATAAAATCAAACCTACCATTAGCTAGATGCGTTCTAGGAAACATTAAACGTGTAAAGGACAGATATAAGGAAGGATGACAAAAAGAAATCGCATGATTGATTAGAAGCATTTATTTGGTTCAGACCTTGAAAGATATATAACAGGAACAATTATGGCAAGGTATCCACTCAAAACATCAGGTGCCATGGATGAATAGCTTTTCAAAAGAATTGCACAAGAAATCTGCTCATTCCTTTCCCCAGTATGCAAAGCTGCAGTATCTTCAATCAACTTTTGGGCGAGGGACGGACCTGCATACTTCAAAATCATAGCACAAGCACTTGCATAGGCACGTTTTGTGAGAGTGCTTTTCTCATTTCTCACTACTGGAAATAACAACTTCAACAGCATGCTGGCATATGGTTTTATATCTGCACAAACTTTTTGAACCAACAAGCTGACAAAGCTTGCAACGCCAACCCTACAACAGAAAAACATGATGCCCAACGTCAGTATCCACCAACTTAATTGGGACTTCAAAGAATCAAGGTCATTAAAATGCTCATGCATGCCCTTAATATAACAGAAAGGTCATGAAGCTAACAGTTTCCAGTTGCCTCACAAAATAATGGGAGAAAGGGTCGGTGATTGGGCAGGTTAAAAATTGTTCTTCATGAAAAAGGTGACAGGTTATCGGTTGACAGAGAGGTGCTTACTGAATAGTAGTTTTCCTTCAAGCAATGCAAAGTTTAAACAAAGGAACTTAGGATCAAATAATCTCTTACTAAGAGATGTAGAATTTTATTCATGGAAGTATAAATCCATTGCAAACATATCATGTCCACACACCTAGTGTTGAGGCCAACTCCTGATCGAATCAAATGAGAAAGACGAGGAACCAAGAGATCTAATGTTTCACTGTTCACAACATTTATGCATAGGTCAAGAGTTTCCCACATGGGAGAGCTTTTTGCAATTGAAACCCGCAAATTCTCAAGCTTTTCTTTATGTATTCCAGCATTTCCTGCATGCATCTAAACGACAAAAGGTAAACAGTTTAACTTCAAGATACATCAGCAGATAAAGCTTAATCTAAAACGCTCAATTTGCACAGACCTCAACATAATTTAGCCCTTGGTCTTCAAGGCTTGACAAACTTTCCAACATGCAACAGACTAAATCAGATAAATGTGGTCGTAGTGCTATGCCTGCACCCTGATGTAAAAAAACTGTTAGAAAGACGCAAGGAGATGATAATGACACAACCCAAGTGATTTGGTTTCCTTTATGCAGTAAACTTTTCAGATTGTATAACATTAACTAGCTAAAATACAAAAACAAAGCAGAAATCATAAATGCAATACAAGTTTTCCAGTCAATTTTTCTTTCTTCTTTTATTTTCCTGGACCAAAGTTTAAAAAGTTTTCACCAGGTATTGTTTGGATAGATTTATCTCTGATACACAACTGGATTGCAAAATGCTGCCAACAGGCTTGTCAACCATTTGACAGCCCTGGTCCTCAACACATAAAAGAAAGATCAATCCTCAGAAACTCTATTCTATATGTTTTTCATAGTCTCCATCAATCTCTAACTAATGAATGCAGACAAATCACTTCTTTTGGCGTTCATGCAGAGGTCTTTGTTTTGGGATACATGTTACTTGCATCTTCCCAACAGACAAATGTGTAAAAAAGGTGAGCAGATAAATTCCAAAAAAAAGAAAAAAAAGTGAGCAGACAAAGCATTTTCCATGCCAGGTAATCCAATTGGTTTAAAGAAATAGAACAGGAAAGATCAAGCTTTTCCTTTTACAGGCTCTTGTATGATGTGCTTCCTCATAAATAGCATGGATGGGTGCATAATAGGAAATATCCCCCAAAGGATACTTCACCATGAGACCTAACAAGTGTTCGTCATGGCAAGAGAAGTACGCCCTACCTTGGCAAGCTTCATGACAACTCCAATAGAAGCCTTGCGTACACTGTCAACTTTACTTAATATGCCTTCTGCAAGCAATAACGGCAGAACCATCTCCATTGCTTTGCTTGCATCAGATACTTCAGTAAGTGAGATATCGCATAGCCTTATTGTTAATGAAGTCACAGCACGGCATAACTTGTCTCCAGCATTTCGAACAGTTTCTTTTATGTCATCCATGGCACGGAAAACTGCTGTCCATATTTTCTTTAAATGTTTTCCAACCTGTAGAGAATAAATACATTACAATAAAAACATAATGGGAGAAGAAGATTTTAAAGAAAATGTTGGGAGTAAAACAAAAGACGAGCTTTTCAAGAGGTTATGGATGTGGAGGTTTGAATATGCTAAAAATGCAAAAGGAAGACCAATAACAATTTTAATAAGAACCCTCCAGACATGTTACTCATAAAATCATTGGTGCTATGCCCATGAGGTGTGATAACAGTCCAACTCATTGTATAAAAAAATGAAGAATCGTTGAGAATAGAGGAAGAGCAAGAATGAAATACTGTTCATCAATGGAAAACAGCACATTCCATTAACATGCCACTGATAAAGATGCCAACAGATCTATTTAAAAATGCTCCCGCAACGTGCTTTTCATTATCTTTCTTCATATACTAAATACAGTGATGCTGAAAGAGAACATAAAAAAGGTGGTGAAAGAAGAAACCAAACCCTGAAAATTTTAAGCTTTTAATTATAAAGTAATAAGGTCAGATGAATAGAGCTACAGATAAAGGTAAATAGTACCATATGAAGAAACCAATCCCTGAAACTTTTAAGCTTTTTGTTGTCACGATCAAGATTACATCATAAATAATTTCATTATCTGAATAAATAGGAGTTTACCATTGTTGAGATACCATGATCCAATTGTCTTGTACCAGAACTCTTTTACAAATTGGTGGTTGAGAAATTCATAATAGTAAACCTATAACATCTATGGAAAGTTTGCAATATCTCAACCAAACAAGATAAAGTTTAGAGCCAAGTAGAGCACCTGACTAAACCTTCGCCCCTGAATAATATCTGCAAGTGCAAGACATGAAGCCTCACGCGAACGCCAAAGCCTAGATCCACATTGCATTATTAAGTCATCAATAATTAGATCAAAGTGTTGATCAACCATTATCTTAGGTTCTGCCACTAGTGACTTCCATATGTGTGCCATCGCATCCTGTAAGTATTAAGCAGAAAAGAGTCATGAGAAAGGGACAAACCAGGTTTCTGCCATAATTAGTCAACAAGCTTACAAATAGCCATAATATCCAAGAAAGTTACCGCTACAAAAGCATGCATTCATCAATACATAGAAAAGAACCTAAACAAGTGCATACACCCTTCGACCAAGGAGTTTACCTGTACATTCTTATCTGGATCATATTGGTACCTCACCAACCGTGGAATCAACAATGTCAAATACGGTTGAAGGGCATCCCCAGCTTGTTTGGCTATCTTTGAAAATCCAAAAGCAGCACCTCTCCTACTATTTAGTGATGCCTGATGATTAGCCAGATCCATGAACTTGTAAATTAGATCTGGTTGACCCATCTCATTAGCTAAACTGCATAGTTCTTTATAAGTTGTCAGTTTCCCTCCACTTGGACTTCCGCCAATAGCCCCCTCTTGGAACACTTCTGAGTCTTCCACCAGCTGCAAAAATACAACTTCAGCATTTGATTCTCAAAATGTCTACAGATTAGAAGCATCACGATAGAAGACATAATATAAAATGCCTTTACCTTGATAGCTCTTTTCTTTTTTCCTGAACCAGTCAAAGTGGCTGCAAGAGCCTCCACCAAATATGTCTTCATTGATGCATCACCAAGCTCATAGACAATACTCATTCCCTGGGATGCTAACTCTTGTGTAAGTTCATTCTGGTCCCCAAGTAAATGAGAGAAAGCTTCCTGTATTCATTTGGAAACTTCAAAGAGGTGAGTGACATGAATGCAAACAACATTGTAGAAAATGATAAGAGATTTAAACAACATGAGTTCCATAAGTACATAATAACTTATTAGCTTGTCAACTGACATGTCCAAAGGATCGTGACCTTGTAGAAAGAAAAGAGTATGCTTAGAGCACTGAGATGTGTTCAAATTGGAATATCCAGCTTCATTTGGATGAAAAAAGCTGCTTCCAGCTTCATTATCTGGTTGGGAATTAAATCCCAAATGAGTAAAGGATATTTCCTAATTTTCAGGTGTATAAAGTAACTTCAGTTGATCATGAAACATGTGATTCAACACCGAGCAGAAAATGGAGCCCACAGTAAGCATCTCTTGTCACAAGGATATGCAACTCAGTTCAAGTAAGTCTGTGGTAGAGTTAACGGGCATTAAAAAGTTCTGATGATGATGAAGTACAACAGTATAAGCCTTCTTTAATCATGACAAACCTGAATTTCAGGAAGCTTTTGCTGAATGGTCCTGTGACGACCGCAATACATTGTTAGTGATAGCAGCCAAACAGTTCCAGCACATCGCTCTTCTTTCCTGCTACTATATAAAAGAGTATCAAAAAGCTTTCTAGTTATTGCCTCTCTAACAGCAGCATGGTAATCTTCATTAGCTTCACAGTCCCCACCCATGCTGTGTTTTGACAACGTTAAGTTCACATCTCCAAAAAGGAAGTTTGAAATCATGGTGAGAGAAGAATAGTTAGTTTTGAGGATCACATCAGCAGTCACGGGAACACCACCCCACAGAAATGCTAGAGCCTCTCCACCAGCAAATAGGACGTCCTCAACCTATTAAACCCAGAGCCAAAAGGATTAGATGTGTCAAAATATATATGTAGTTGGTAACCTAATCAAATCTCCAAAAAGGATTTACAAGACTTAACCGAACTAGCAGACTAGATTACAGAATAAAAAGCGGTACTTTTTCTGTACACCTTTGATCTTGAGAGACTGAAAACTAAGTCAAGGACTGTATCCAGATAAGAAGATGAATTTTCCTTGACAGAAATATGCCCAAGGGAGATGACAATTCTCTGAATTGCTTTGGTATCATCTCCCTTGAGTAACTTCGTCAACTTCTCATGTAAGTGCTCCAGTACGTGAACTGCAGTATTAGAATGAAATATCATTAATTAGTTGGACATTTACTGGAACTACAAACTTCTGAACTTCAATTCCTGAATCTATTACCATCACCTGAACCAAAATCAGTTACCAGTGGAGGTAAACTTATGCGCAGTCCAATATGCCCTAGAGCTTGCATGGCAACAGAGGCCAATATTGCAGTTTCAGAATTCACAACTTTAGTTAGACACTTAAGTATATCCTGCAACAAAGTTTCTGTTTCGGGAATCTGCAAATGAATTATGAGTCATATGGGAAGTAATAATTAGATCACAAAAGTTAGAGCTTTTAAATTGGGAAACGAAAATTAAAATAGTAAATCAGAGTGCACAAAAAAAGGAATATAGCAACAAAAACAACGCTGAAGGACTCACCTTGCATGTTCATCAGATATACACATGCAAAGCATTTGTCTTTACAAACTTTTATACTCGCTTTTCAGTTGTAGAAGAGGAAAATAGAAAGTAGAATGACTTCTCATTAACTAGATTTTAGCCCATCTATTTATAACATGAGGACAACACAGACTAATACTAATATTCCAAAATAGAATACCAAAATTATTCCAACATACAATGTTCCCATACACAATACATAGACTAATAATATTTAAACACTCACCCTCAGGTTAGAACATTCATGCTTCAACTTATTTCAAATAGTTTCAATTGTAATCCCATAAAAAGGTAGACATTGTAAATTTATCTTCAAGCTTCTTCCAAGTTCCCGTCATATGAGATTTCTTCAAACAAACTAAGTCTGCTAATTAGAATAAGAATGGAATTCCTAGACAAATTGATAGCAAGTCTATCCAATCAGTATCAAAGTAAAATTCCCCAAACAACCTCTGATCAAAATTAAAAAATCCACACAAAAAAAAACCCAGCTCATCTAGAGTTGTCAATCTTCTTCTTTGGAAGAGTTTCATCAAGACACAGTTTTCAAGCCTACTTGAGTAAACTCGATCTCTTCCCTGACACCTTCACTCCACACAAGAGTACTCTCCAAGGTTTCTTCTTTTTTTCTCTCTAGGGTTTTTGTTGTCTCTAATACCATATATGAAAGGAAATTAGACGATAGATTAACTTTTCATTCCCTAGGTTTTAGCCCATCTATTTTAATAGTAGAGCAGGACAGATAATGTGAATTAGACACTTAGGTATAGGATTAGATATCATCTATAATACCAATCAAGTGTTAGCATGTGTCCACACGTGGCTGTTCCTTACTACTCTTTTTCATCATGGCTGAAATGGTATTAGTGGAAAAACCACAAAAGCTAGATGCATATCTCATTAACAGATTTATCAAATATGGTGATACCAATGAGGTCCCTTGGCAATGGGTCAAGAACTATGCAGTCGGCAGACTTCAGAGTCAGCACTTTAGGTTTATAAAGAGATTACAGAAGAAAAAATATACAACTTACAGCAGGTGTTCTAGATAACAAATCTGCGCTGACATATCCTATGGCGCACAGTGCTCCATGATGTGCCTCAAACCTGTAAAAAAATTAGTCATTCAGCACTAGAACAAGAAATTTCAATGTCCATGAAAATATAATATGAAAAAAGAAAATTCCACAAGCTTATAGTTGAAACAACCTACCTTAGATTGCTTGTTCTGTTAATTAACAAGAGCAACTCATTAATAAGGTCAGATGATGCAGCAGTAGGAAGAGCAGAGCAAGCTATACCAAGTAGGCGGGCTGCAGATTCTCGAGTATCAAGGTCTATATCACTCAGTAGCTGCTTTACCCATGAGATTTTAGAGGCATAAAGTGATGCTGTCATCTATAACCATGTACAAAAAGAGAGAAAAAGAGAGAGTTAAGCATGTAACCGTAAGCAACAAAGAAAAGAGTCACAAGATGACACAGAAAAGCACACAAATCAGGGGTAGCCTACCTCTGGAAGATGAGATCCAACCTTAATTAAGGCCTTGGAAGCAGTGGAATGCAACTCAACAGACCCTTCATATGCCATAGCATATTCTAGCAGTGAACACAACTTTTTCACTGTAGACAGAAATTCAGATGATCTCCATCCATAGCCGTGGTTCTCCTCCAACTCCGACTCAAAGCACTTCAACAAAAACTTAACCATAGCCAGATACATTTTAGAAGGGAAAAGAAGCCTTTGTTCCCTCATGTCACTTGAATCTAACAACTTTGGCTCCTGCTTAATAATGTAATCTAGCATGCCTGCAAGTTTAGGATATCTGAGCTGCTGCTTTAGACTGGTATTTCCTGCTTCATCTTTGATGGGAAAGAGACTCTCAAGTGCCATCTCCCTATTTTGAGAGGGGAAGAGGAAGTGAGAGAGAGAAGGAGAAGAAAGTCAGCCATGACATGTAATAAGATTGAAGTCCTTATGATGAAGACAATGTAGAAGATAGCTTGATGTAAGATTAGACACATTTATACTTAATTGGGAAGAAAAATTAATATTGGATAATCACTCTCCAACTGTTTTTCATTCTTCTCTGTTCTTTATACTGCAATTTGAAAATACATAACAGTAAAATCTACCGAGAATGATATGGCACCAAACATTTTAATATGGGATACAGAACACTACTAGAAGATCTCAGATTACAGAAACACCAATAGAAAAAGAAACAAAAGCCTACTAGAATGCAAAGAACAAACAAGAATGTATCCAACCAGCTAATGAAGGTAAAACACAAGCCATATTGAGAGCTATTGGATGTGTCCTAAGAGAATTTGCCCTACTGAATTATAGAGCACATGCATAAACCTGACAAAAGATGGAGAGTTGAGTGTACAAACAAAAACCACCAGGTTCGTGAAATAGAAGGTGGGGAATAGAACAGAAATATAGAAGTTAGTGTTTGTGTACTTATATTCAAAAAGTAATTAATACCAAAAAATTCCATCTTTTTGTTTTTCCACTGATAACCGAAGGTGTATATCAAGGCTCACATACTCTACCAGGTTGAATACTGCACGTTATGGATACTTTTATGCAAATGAAACAATTGTTGGCCAATAAATACATGACTGAAAAGCTTCAATACCTTATATCCAACCTAGAATCTGCAGCTCCAAGCATACAAATATATCGACTTGCACAATGGTCGAGATCAAATAAACATGTTGCCCATCTAACAGCACAAAAGCGAACTTCATTTTCTTCCTGATTGACAACAGAACTTGAGCCAGTTAGCAGTCAGCCAAGTTGAACTATCAGCAATCAGCTGACTTAATAAAAGTCAAGTCCATCACCAATCAGGTGATTTTAGTTAGCAATTTAAATCAACCACCAATCATTGGGACCTGTTTACTATAATGGGAAGATAACAAATTCTTTATTACCCGTTGAGAACTTTCAAGCAGAAGAGTCTCCAAGTGCATCAACACAGTTGCTGGTGCCCCCTAAAGCTTACAGATAAAATTCCTTATTAGTGAAATGGATAAAGCATTGAGTCAACATGAACTGTTATGATAGAAAAAGTTATCATTGACCAAAAAACATTAGGAACCATTGTAGGATTTTAAATTTCCAAAGATGCATGCGTCATTTTACAACATGCACCAAAATTTTAAACAGAGAACCTGGACCCTATCAAATTGAACAATACAAGCTACTAAAGATAACCAAGAAGCAATTATATTGAGCTCAAGTGCACCAAAGAAGGACTCTTTCATCACACAATTTAACGAGGCTGAGATTCAAAATGAAAATGAAAACATAAGATTCGTTATCTCAAAAAGGATGGATAATATACAGGCAACTTCTTTTAGAGAAAATGCCTGCTTCATAACAAACACTAGATATCATAAAGCAGTCCCCAAGACTTTCCTGTTTCTTCTTCTGCTTTAAGTTGACACAAAAAACTTCAGAAAAAGAATAGTATATGCCATCTATTTTTATAAAATAACCCCATTACTGAATAATTTAGGAGGAACAGAATTTTCATTGACAAAAAATAAATAGTAAATTAAGGATCAGCGATAAGTTCAATTTTGAAAAAAGTAGAGAGGGGAGAGGAGGGAACAGACATCACTGAAAAACAAAGTAATGCAACTTTGTCCATATTACCAAAAACATAAAAATTAACATAGAATAAACAGAATAGATGGCTAGGATAATATTAGTATGTTTCCTCTAGAGATTTCTATAAGCATTACAACAACAAAAAATGTTAATTGAAATGTGCTAGACAAAGTTTTCTAACCAAATATAAAAGAAGCACGAAATCAATGCAAACAATGAAAGAAAGCATAAAACAAAAACTAAATCAATATCTAATCCAAAATCAGGACAAAAGTAGCATGTAACATGCTAAATCTAGTCATAATCAGAACCACTAAATAAAACAATCCAGCGCACCTTATACGCAGCAGCAAGAGAACTAGCTGCTTCCTGGATTACTGGACGAAGAGATTGGGACTCCCTTTTCAGTGCATCAAAAATACGGACAGCCATGTCCACCTTGTCCCTTAGATGATAAAAAATAAAATTTCAGTTATCCAATGACAGACAAGATTCAGAACTAATGTAAAAGGGTTGTGCAAAGCACCTAAACAGGTAAGGAAGCCTCTGCGCAAGCAATCCAATTGCTTGAAAAGAAAAGGCTTTCATGTCCTTGGAAATAGAATCTATAGGGGAAGAATTAAGCTCAAATTAAATTGAAAATATACATTTTGCACTGCAAATTAGATTAGCAAAAAACAGCCAAGTTTGTGCAGCACCTGATTCTGAATTCAAATAACCATCAAGTAACTTAAGAATGGCAGTTAGTATGATTGGGCCCATAAGCTTCAATTGATCCAGTTTTGCCTGAATGCATGGTAATAAGGAACATTACTATTACATGCTAAAAGAAAGAAATTCAAATTTTCAGAATTATTTAAAGGATCAAGGCATCAACATTTAACAAAAGCAGATAAAGGAAAGAAGAGCACATATAACCATTAGTTAGTGAGACTCATACAAACAAAATGGCTTTATTTTTACTGGCTAAACCAAATAACCTGCAGTCTGGTAATTCTAAACAAAGCGTAAACAAGAAGCAATACCACAATAAGCTAGCATTTGAAACAGAGGACTAGAATACAGTGTTTTAGCAACAGGGAGTACTTTCCATATCATTTATCAATCAATTCTCCAGCAGCTAGGACATCTAACGAAATGCTCATTGATGAAGCATAAAATAGAACTTTCAAAAAGCCAACTCTCTATAGTAAAGCAAACTTCAGTATCTGTCACAATTGATCACAAGTTGGCTAAGGGTTACAATGTTTGGTTCTAAGATTTGAAATTAAAAGAGGGGTTAACAGGTTTCCTTCAACTCTGTTTAAAGATGATGATTTTAGATGCATGCATATAAGATAACCTGTGACAAGTTCTTTTCCTTTTAACTTCTCTCAGATCTATAACAAGAACCGAAGGCCAAAGTTTCTTCGGTGCAACTAGAGATGTTTGAAGTATAATTCAGGATGAAATGAAATGATCTTACATGTTTAAATACCCAAACTGAGAATTCCATCCCCAATTGCTTCAACCTAGAGGTGGTACCGCTCCCTGATGCATTTCAGAGTTAAAAAAATAACAACAAAAGATTAATGTTATTACTCCAAAGTTGGATGTGAATGTCAAAAAACAAAAGAGCAGCAGGGATGCAAAAGTGTAAAAACCAATCTAGACAAATTATAAATTCAATCTTCAACGTCAACTATGGGGAATGCAATCAGAAATTGTGTTATAAAAAGCCATGGTCATTCCCCAAGGTAGAGAAAGCTCCATGTTGTTATTTCTAATTACAGATTCATATCATGTCACACAAAAAAAAAAATACTTAAAAAAGAGAGAGAGTTTTAAACAGAAAAAGGATGCCATAGCTTGTGAACAACAGATCGGCAGTAAATACCAGATAATCAGCAAGCACTGAATAAAATAGCCATTAAATAATCAGTAATACATGAAAGTCTAGCTTATAAAAGTATATAACCATTGAACAACAGTTAGAATATACTGATAGGATTAGATACATTAGTTCATGATTCAAATTTTTGCAGCAGTAATAAAAGACATTATTCTTGTTTGGTTTACATAGTAAAATAAAACAAATAGAAAGAGAAACGGAGGCCAAAATCTTTTCCAGCAGGCATTCCCAAGCATATACTTCAATATTACTAGTCCGTATATACTTTGGTCAGTTGGCTATCATAACAAACTACATTTTGTAATTTTAATCACATTATACTCTAGAATAGTTTTCGAACCCAAAATCCATTTTGCACTCAAATGCTATGTGATCAAACATGGATAATTCATACCATTCATGCAACCAAAAATACACTGCAAAGTTGCCGGGAAACTGTTTGCTGCTGCAATAGACCGACAAAAGATAGACATGAGCTTTACTCTTAGAGCAACACTTCCAGGGTTGACTCTAGATTCTGGAGCAACATGTACAGTCCCAGGGGTACCTGTACAGAGGTAAAGCATTCAGCACCAACATTGGATTGAATAATTAAAGAGAAACAAAAAGTTTACAGGTCATACCATTAAATAAAAGGAACAACTTATTCATTAAGTTTGAATCATCCAAATTAGCACTAAATGCCTTCTTCTTCAGGAGCTCCTCTCCTCGCTTAATTACTTGCTCTTGACTGGACAATCAATCATCAATGAATTTAAGCCATAGCCACATCACAAGGCCTCACTTAGAAATTTTTTTTAAAAAAAAAGGCTTGTTTATGTCATCCAAAGAGAAATCACACGTACCTATCTGCACTAGCAGCAAGACATATGGGATAAGCAATTTCAGGACTCAGCTCCATAGATTCTATAACATTCAAAATTCCTAACTGCTCATAAGACACCAAAAAAGATCATACATACATACATGAAATAACTTGTAACGTTGATAGTACAATAGCCCAACTTTTATTTCCACCTTTCTCATCAGAAGGGCATCATTTGTCAATGTTTGCTTTCCCGCAACACGATTACTCTGAGCAATTGATAGGCCAGGTACACATCCTCCACTGCAGAAACATTATGAGATCCTAATTAAATTTTGGACTAACAACAAGAGGAACATAAAAGATCATAATGTTCTTATAATGCATTGAGCTACAGACCCTTGAGACTGGGGCTGATAAAGCACCAAATGCAGGCAGAATTCAATGAACAGTTCTCTGTTCTTAGAATTGTCCACAAATTGGTATTTGAAAGCAGTCTCCTCATCAAGCCCTTTAGCATAGTATTCACCAATCCCCTGTGAAATAAACACAAATACCCCACAATTTCAATACCTAGACATAAAGAAAGATATCATTACGATGGAAACAACTAAAAGTTGAGATTGAAGAATAGAACACAAGCAAAGACACAATTACCTTGGCAGCAATTCTCAATATAATCTCTTGGTGTTGATTTGGAACTTTCGATACGTTAGCAACAAGCACAGGCATCAAATTTTTCTTTTCCTAGACCATAATCAGCAATTAATAAAAATAATCCACTTCAAATAAAATCCCAAATAAAAGAAAAGGAAAATCAACAATTCAAGCTTACAGTTTCTTGCGCACGCTCAAATGCCATCTCAAGATAGATGATACAAAAGTTCTTGACCAAAGGAGAAGAAGCATTGGATTCCATATACAATTCCCACAAGTCCAGTAACGGGAGAGCGATATTAGGTTGGTGCTTCACTCTCTTGTTCACATGACTCAAAATTTCAAGAACCTGACCATTGAATAAGAAAGTAGAAGAACATGAGAAAAAATATAAATAAAAGAGAGATAGCCAGAAAAATGTGACAGTAACCTTGTTACGGACGGAGGTTGAAGAAGAAGAAGAGAGTGAAGAGATGGTGCGAGGAAGAAGCTTGGCGAGTAAGGGTTGGAGATTGGAGTCGTCGCACAGAGCCAATCGAGTGAGCATACGATCAAGCAATTCCTCGGTGTCGGCATCAGTCTTCGTGGACGACGGTTCCGCCATATCTGGCTTTCGAGCTTTTTTGTGTTTGCTTTGGGAATAAGGCAGAGTATAAGTGTAGAACTTGTAGAAATAGAGTCGTCTTCCAAATTTGTCATGTTGTCGGGACTATTTATACAGACGTTATTAGCTTTTTCCGAAGATCTGTTTAAGTGATGGCAACTGGCAAATGCCCCCACCGACCCGAATTTAATGGCTCGGATCGAATTATTTGAGACCAGGCCTGTTTAGCCTGAGGCTGGATATTTTAAAACAAAATGACATTATTTTCGTTTTAAAAAATTGATGGGCCAAGTTAAATCGGGCTTGAGCTAGGGCTTGGGCCACCCTGCCGGTCTCTGGACAAATTCACTTGAATTCTCGCGCCGATTTGATAAAATTATATTTTCTATTTATTTTTTATATTTTAATTAAAAAATTAAAATTTATTAAAATTAAGAAGTAATTGCTATTCTTTTTCTTAAAAAACGTTAATTTTTTAATTAACTAAATTTTGGTTTGAAAACTATACTTATCTTTTAGGAATATAATTATATGATTATTTGATGACTTTTTATAAGTTTTATTAGTTCTTATTGATTAAACTATTCTTATTTTCGAAACAAAAAATATTCTTTTATGTCAAAAGTAATTTAGCTTATACTAATTATAATAGTCATTAGATTATTTAACTCTTACATATATTCTATTTTCAAATCAGATTTAACCATAAATGTTTTGTAATATTATCATTCTTGATTTTTCTCTTTGTTTCTTAAATTATTATTTTAGCTTTTAAATGTTATTTCTTTTTTAAATTAGTTATTTCACGCTTTAAAGAAAGGTCTTGTAACACTATGATTGTGTGCAGGGAAGTAGCCAGGACTTAAAGCCCCATTTTCCTGGTGTGCAGATTCTGTTTAAAAAAACAAAAACAAAAAAAAAACATAGCAGGTCTTACTTGTTTCAATACCCAAGAATGAGA
>JAOTIZ010000008.1:5987264-6021104 GCA_027123425.1 Erythroxylum panamense | reverse complement strand
CTATGATTATATGTATATAAACTGAATTGTGCATTGATTTAGTACTTGACCGAAGATGATTTCGTATGAAAAATGTTAGTATCGCGGGCCCGAATCGTTTATTGATTTCCGCGCACTCGACTGTTGGTAAAAGAAAAATATCGTACTGAGTTTTTAAACTGCTTTGACTGCTCTAGCATACCACCCTCGTGGGTCACGGGCTCGGATATCACTGTAGATGTCGGGTTCGGGTCTTGTCGGGAGTGGGGTGCTACAAAACCGAAGTGGTGAACCAGATACTTCAGATGTACTTGCGGTGTTTTACTAGTAACAGGCCTAAAGATTAGGTTCGATGGATTTCTTGGGCAAAATATTGCTATAACACAAGCACTCACAGCTCAACAAAGAAGACCCCTTTCGAGATCATTTATGGTTGTGCTCCACCATCTTTATTATCCCACATTCTAGGTGCCACTCAAGTTGAATCAGTTGATAAGGAGCTTTATGATCGTGACCAAGTCACTTGAAGGAACAATTTCAACTAGCCCAGAATTGCATTAAGAAATTACAATGCTTATCAGATCGACAAAAGCTTTGAAGCAGGTGATTTTGTGTACTTACGAACCATACAAGTAAGTTTTTGTGTCACTTAGAAAAAGTCTCATGCTATTACCAAGGTCTTATGGGCCATTTAAGATAATATATCAATTGCTTACAAGTTCAAAACATCGAGTGAATAAGGGATCCATTTAGTTTTCCATATCTCATGCTTGAAAAAGAAGGTGGGATATGTTGTACAGGTACAAGAGGAGCTGCCAAAGTTATACAAGAAGGAAGGTGCATTCTCAGCTTGGTCACAAGCAGTGCTTGATCGACGAATGCAGAAGTTTCATGAGGAGGTTCTAATTCGCTAACAAGGGCACTCTCCTGCAGATGCAACGTGGGAACACATGAAGCAATTAAAGGAACATTTTTCAGACTTTACCCTTAAGGACAAGGGTACTGTTTAGGGGGAAGGAATGTTATGGTCAAGATTTTTTCTTGCTTTAAATAAGTCACTTATGTATGTCCTGTGATGTGTGATTAATTGTCCTAGTCCTTCACTCAATCCATAATTTGGGCAGTGGGTTTGGGGTTTCCTATTAATTAAAGTTGTAGTTGCTTTTAATTAGGAGAGCTCGTTGAGTCTATGATTATAAATAATGGACCTAGTGCATGTAAGGGAGTTAAGTATTTAATTAAAGTATTTTCCTACCCTCTCACTCTTCTAATATCTCTTTTTGCCTTCCTATTTCCTCTTTATCCTTAAACATCTTTACCACACAATCACCTACGGCCAAGATAGGTAAAAGCAAGCATAAGTCAAGGGAGCTTGCTCAATTGGTTGGCGATAGTATCCTTAGGAGCTTTGAAGGCCAGCAGTAGCTCACGCGATTGCAGGCATGTAATAATACTTTAGTAGTAATGACAAGGTGTTTCTTTAATTGAGTCACGTGAAAAATATTGTGTACAATGGCTTTTGAGGAAAATTCTAGTTTGTATACCACAAGGCCAAACTTGTCCATTATCTTGAAGGGTCTAAGAAACTTGGAATTTAAACACACTGGAGAGGAAAGTAGTAGCTACTACTTTAGTAGTATCATAGTGTTTAAAGGCAATGAAATGTGCATTTTTACCAAACCGATCAATCACAACTAATGTTGTGGAGCATTGATTAGAAAGTTATAGACCTACTATGAAGTCAATGTGAGTATCAATCCAGCATCCCCTCAAAATGGGTAAAGGTTGTAGTAGTCCAACCTTGGCAGTGGTCTTATACTTGTTAGTCATGTAGGTTTGGCAATGGCAAATGAAATTTCTT
This sequence comes from Erythroxylum panamense, assembly GCA_027123425.1. Lineage (NCBI taxonomy): Eukaryota > Viridiplantae > Streptophyta > Magnoliopsida > Malpighiales > Erythroxylaceae > Erythroxylum > Erythroxylum panamense. Next base: position 6,019,264 of record JAOTIZ010000008.1, on the reverse strand, counting down.
ACATCTCTTTGAAGTCCCCTATAATGGAACAAAGAATGGAGCTTCTTGGTATTTCTTAAAGCCCCCAAATGACATCTTACGGAACTTTCATGTATAATGGGAACAATTTTGGTCCTGGGTTTGGTGTTAAAACCTACCACCATTCTTCCCTTCTGCTACAAAATTCTTTCAACCTATTGATAAGAACTCGAAGCTAGCTTACCTTCAGTCAATTTCCTTATTAAACCTGAGGTTATTTGATCCTTATCCCAGCTTGCTTTTATTTCTTCCAATAATGCAGCCTGAAATTGAGATAGGACCTTAATGCATAGTTGTGTATATGAGACCCAGGAGAGAGCGTTTGTAGTTAGCTTTTTGTTGCCCTTCTTATATTAGATTTCAAAATCATAACCCAACAATTTAGAGAGCCATGTTTGTCGGAAGACCATGTGAATTTTAAATTCAAGTAAGAACTTCGAGCTCGTATGATCATACTAATAATGAATGGCTTACCATTCAAGTATTCATGATCATGCTTGATAATCATAATTATCTCAAGGAATTCTTTTCTTATATGCTGATAAGCTAAGTTGTTTGGTCGCCAAGGTTTTGCTTGTATAAGTTAAAGGGTATCCCTCTTGGCTCAACATCACTCCTAATCTATCCAAATGAGAATGGTCTAGAGAATTTAGGTATTGTTAAGACTGGTGTATAAATGAGAGCCTACTTGAAGTTCAAAAAGGCTTATTCGATTATATCAATCAAGTGGAAGCGTTCTTTTTTATTAGCTTTATTAGTGATTTACTCTTGATGCCAAATTTTTTGATAAATTGATGATAACATCTTACCATGCCTAAGGAGCCTCTTAGCTTGACACTAAAGCTATACTTATGACCTTTAACAAAAAGTGATTATCTAATAGAAGTTTCAGAAGTACTTGAAGATTCTCTATATAATCACTAAAGGTTCTGATATATATTGGTATGCTGTCAGAATAAGAGCACCAATCACATTAACTGCTCCTTACACAACTTATTTATTAAACTTTGGAATGTATAAAGGCATTAGTACAAGAAATTCATAATGCAACTTTGTGTTTAAAAAATGGTTTTATGAATATCATCAAAGTTCGTCAAAATCTAATGATACCAAGATCTAAGGTCCAATTTAGAAAACCAAGTTGCTCTATGTAATTTGTCTAAAAGTTTAACAATTGTTATGGGAAATTTATTCTTTATAGTATTCTCATTCAAATTCCTATAATCGACACATAAACACTAAGAACAATTTTTTAAAAATAATAAACATTCTTATATAGAAGTGTAGGTGAAAAAAAAGGACTATTAAAAAAAATGTTTATGGTGAACTTTTTTTTTCACCTGCACTATCAAGGAAGAAAAGTGGTTTCTGACTATTTTGCATTACTCCCTATTTTAAGAGGTTTTTACATAAATTCCTTAATGATAAATTTCTATAGATTTCTATATCTATAAGTTCAGATATTAACTAGTGGAATTTTTTTTAGTTCTCCAAATAAATAATTAAATTATACTATAAGGCAATCTAGCTTTTGCTACTGTTCTTCTTGAGGGACTTGTTATTGATAGCAAGCTCCCGAAGTTATTGATTTAGAGGATATAAAAGGCTTATCATGCAAAATTGGTTATTGAGTTGGGGTTTAGCTAACAATCTCTCAAACCTTTTAAGAGCTGTAGATTTAGGTTAACTGATATGGTCCCCTATAAGTTGAATCTACGTCCCATGCCAAATAAATTTTATAATATTTTTTACAAAATTACACAAACATCATTGAGAGTGGATAACCATTGAATCACGAGGATTAAGTTACATCTCTTTAAGGGTAAACTTAACGCATTAAATAAGGAAGTTACCCCTTGAAGCTACCATATTAGATTTTTACACTACGATTAAAAAAAAGTGGTTTAGGCAACAAATAAAAGCGTAGTTATAAGTACAACTATCGTTGCCTTTTTATTAAGGCAACATAATTCATATCATTACAAGAAGTGGCGCTGTAATAAGTACAAGGCAACAAATTTTTTTTAATTAGGTAACAAAATAAAAAATGTTGCTTTAAGTTTTAACCAAGACAACACATTAGTTTAAAACTATAGTAACAAAGTTAAATAGATATTGCAACACTTTTAGGGCTTTATAAGGCAACAAAGTGCATTTTTTTGGGCAATAATTTGTAACAATAAAAGTAATAGTTTATTCTTTCGTTACCAGTATTATCTAACGTAAAATCAAACTCTTGTCATTACGTAGGCAACATCCATAAATACAATAAAAATTATAGATATTAATGTAAGTCTTAATTGTGTACGTATTATCAAATGTAAACGATAAAAAACTGCATTTATATATAATATATAGTCCATAAGGACTTGTAAAATTCAATCTTTTACTATATTCAAAATACAAAAGCAAAAAATGACTAACTAAAATATTCATCTACTAAACAAAATCAATACGTATGAGTACTTCGAAATCCTTCACCAAGTACCTCCTTGTCCACTCCTAATCATCATCATTCTACAAAAAAAAAAGAAAAAGAAAGAAGGAAGAAGTATATTAGAATTGTAAAACTACTATGCTCACAAACAGGTTGATATATCTAAAAAATAAAATTTTAACTATTTTATTGTGGCGTTAATTTAACTAAGTCAAATAATATAGTACAAAAACTAACAACATAATGATTCATTTATTTTTATGAACAAATTCAAAAAGCATGAATAAATAAATTAATAGTTTAAAATATAATCAACAAATGGAAGACAAAAACATAATAATGTCATTATAGATAACATTCTTGTGTAAAGTCTAATATATTCCTCCATCAATAGTTTGAAGTTAGGTGGATTTAGGGCTTGGATAAAGAAGAAAAAACTTTGGTATTAATCTCAAACTAGCTTCGAATTAAACAAAGATATTAAATATCAAATAGATATCCTGAAAGGTGGAACCTTCAAAAAAGAAATTAATATTTTGTTTTATTATATTTATGTGATTCTGTGTAGAAAAGCAAAAATATTTTCAGAATGTATTCCAATATCCTCACTTTCTTCATCTCATTAGTCCTATGCCCTGCAACACACAAGGCTACTAGTATGCCTGACGCATAGGCTCCACCATATTGTTTGCAATTTTTATAGCCAAAATGCTAATTAAGATCCTTAACATCATTCTATTATCAAGCATAGAGTATAGCATTGAATAAGTAAGATCTACATACATCAATTGCTTCATGCATACTTGTGGTGCCTTTGGTTATGTTTTCTCCAATTCTCTGATAACCGCTGCAATTAAGTTAAGCTAGCTATTTGAAAGTGGTTACATATGTCATAATAACCAATTCCAACTCTTACAGAAGACTATCATAGTAGCAAACCTATATCCAACGTTAGCACTTAACTTTATCTTTAACTTCTATTTATATGGAAGATTGAAAATTTTGTGTGCTATAGTTCTAACCTCTTTAATAAGGGAATCAAGTATGTCATGGCCCTTCTGATCAATTACATAGCGAGTATTATCAAACAAAACAAAACAGTGTAGCAAATGTCTTACCCAAAGTTTTTATACTTCATCATCATCACACCCAGCCTAAAGTCCCGCAATAAAACAGGGTCTGGAAAATCTACCTGAAAAAGTACTTTTTGAATGTTTCAAATTTGAGCTTCTCAAAAAGTTATATTTTGGTTTCCAAAAAAGCCACTTATATGAAAAAGGTACTTTTAGATTTTACAACTAAACACTTAATTTTATTAAAAACAGGTGAAAAAAATACTTATTCATCCTCCAAAATTGAACCAAGAAACACAGGGCATTGTTAACTAAATGAGCATGATAACATTTCAGTTAGAAAGGAGTTTTAATCTTCTTCCCTAATTTATTTCATAACAAAGGCACTCTACTTGGTTTGCTAATGAAGTAATATGTAAAGAGAAGAGGGACTAGTAGGTATGCAAGGTTATAAATTTTTAGAGGAGGAGAACGATTTCGGCTTAAATATTCAGTTCAGGTTATAATTGGATATCATGAGAACCTAACAACCAAATATTACAAAAACTTGAGAAAAATAAAGAAACATCCTTATCTTAGAAACGCCCCTTCCCTATCTCGCGTTGAAACTTAAATTGAAGTTTCAACGTAGGCCAGGATAAGGGGGTTGATTGGCTGAACTTGTGTATCTGGCTACGTACTACTGTGAGGTTCAGGGCTGCTTCTCCTCTGCGGTCAGGTCATGGTTAGGGCTCATTATGTACCTGGACCTGGAGGAGGATGGCAATTTGGAAGCCGTCCTATACCTCACAGCTTTTCACCCCTTCCTCAGCTGGCTGTTGTTAGTCACGTACAGGCTGTCGCCGTCAACCAATCATTATCCCCTTTAGCAGCTCCTCCGGTTCCACCACCTGATATCAAATGCTTTTATGGTGATTTAAGGGACTTCCAAAGCATTTTCTCCGCACAAAACCCTTTGAATTCCGACTTCAAAATGTTCTTGCTGTTTGGGATCATAATCATTTCGATCTCTCGGATATTTCGCTTTCTTCTTAGGCCCCTCAATCAGCCTCGGGTCGTTTATGATATCATTGTAAGCTTATTTCTTCGTGCATCTTGCATTGCATGCATCTGACCACGTACCTGGATGGATTACTATACAAACGTATACGCTAACCTTCTTTTGTTATTTTATTGCATGATAAAAAACTTGGCTAATTAAAGAATTTGTCTTTGTGGGTATTGTGCTTACCTGTGATGACTTTATTACATCATCACCATCAACTGAAATTGGTTTTCTTTCTCGATTTCAAGAGTGGTATCATCGTCGGCCCCTCTTTTCTAGGCCGTAATGAGATTTTTGCTCGCCACTTCCTTTTTGAAACTAGCGTCTTTACGCTTAGGAACATGGGGCTCATGGGTTTTATGTACTTCCTTTTCGTTAGTGGAGTTAAGATGGATCTCTCCTCGATCAGAAAATCGGAGAAAAAGCACATACTCTTAGCAGTAGTAGGAGTAGTCGTCCCCTTTATAACGGTGGCTTTAGCCGGTTATTTTCTTCGGCCATCAATGGATGCGCGGCTTATGAAAAGTTCTTCAATAATAGCAGTTGCTTCTTCAATGGCAATAACATCGTTTTTTGTTATTTACCCAATCACTGAATAGATGAACCTGCTTAGCTCCGAGGCTGGTCAAATGGCTCTTTCTGTGTGCATTATACTGGATGTGGTAGGAATTGTATTGTTCGTCACTTATGAGACAATGCAGCAAGCTGAAGCTGATATAGGAGCAGCTTATATGCATGTTGCTTCAACAATAGTTATGACATATTTCACTTTCATTACACTTAAGCAAATAATGCAAAAAATTGTGGAGAGAACCCAAAAAGGGCAGCCTGTTAATCAGGGATACATTATTGTCATTTTGATGGGTGTTCTTGCAATGGGTTTCCTCACTTATACGTTAGGTATTGGAATTGCCACTGGAGCCTTGTGGCTAGGTTTGGTGGTGCCAGACGGTCCGCCTCTGGGATTGGCCCTTGTAGAGAAAAGTGAGACAATTATGATGGACTTGTTCATGCCCTTTTCATATGCTTTTGTGGGAGTTTTTGTTGATGTTCATGCCATGTTCAGTGTCCCATGGTCAAGTTTGGCACCGCTTTTCACCATGGCTTTAATAGGATATTCTACCAAACTGCTCTCCAATTTTGTGATTTCTCTTTTAGTGGATATGTCGGGGAAAGAGAGCCTCACGCTCAGCTTGATGTTGAGCTTACGAGGTCAGCTGGAATTCCTGTTAGCCTTGCACTGGATGGACAAGTTGGTATGTCTTCATATTGATTCCTTATTAAGTACTTCCTCTCCCAAAATAATAACACAGTATTGAAATGTATGAAAAATACGAGTACTTCTATAATTGTCTGAAGAAAATTGATTGTAGTCCCAGCTCTTTTATGTATTCAATTCATTGTGTTTTGTTGTTGATGCATGTTAACAGATCATTCAGATCCCATCTTACACAATGATAGTGTTGTTATCAACAGCAGTGACTGTGATTGCGAGTCCTCTAATTTCCATTCTGTACAATCCAACAAGGCCATACATGATAAGCACGAAAAGATCCATCCAACACACCCCGAAAGACGCAGGGCTCCAGATAGTAGTTTGTGTTATTAACCAAGACAGTGTTTCTGGTGCCATCAATATACTCAACTTAACTTCCTCAACTATAAAAAGCCCATTGTCAGTCTATGCCCTTCAGCTCGTAGGGCTCGATGGGCGAGTAGCGCCAAAGTTCATAACCCATGATAATGATTTGTCTGATTCTGTTCTGATCAATGCTTTGAAACTGTTTCAGAAACAGAGGAAATATGTTATGGAGCTCCACAGCTTCTTGGCCATGACTACAAAGCAAACAATGTATCAAGATGTGTGCAAGTTGGCTTTGAACAATAAAGCTAATCTCATTATCGTACCCTTCCTTAACGAGTGGCTGGAAACTTCAGTCAACAACTCAAGTAAAAGGAGAAGACCATCTGTAGTGGCCAATGTCCTGGAGCATGCTCCATGTTCTGTTGGTGTTCTTGTCCATAAGAGTTCGTTGGTGTCCTTCAGGAACCCCATTTTATACCGCAGTTCTTCGAATCAAAGGCCTCACTACAACATCATCGTGTTGTATCTGGGTGGAGCAGATGCCCGAGAGGCACTTCTTTACGCAGACAGAATGCTTGAAAACCCGAATGTGTCACTTACGGTAGTCAGATTCTTGGCAGCGACTCCAGAACTAGAAAACGAGATGGAGATGAAGTTTGATCATGGGGTATTATCATGGTTTCAAGCAACGAATGAAAGGAAAGGGCAAGTGGCTTTCAAGGAGGTGACAGTGAGAAATGGTGAGGATACATTAGCAACCATTAGATCAATTGCTGAAATGAAGTTTGATCTGTGGATCATGGGAAGGAAACAAGGCATGAATCCAGTGCTAATTGAAGGGTTGAACTCCTGGACAGAACACGATGAGCTGGGAGTAATAGGTGAACACGTATCGTGCATGGATTTGCATAGTTCAACCTCTGTATTAGTAATACAGCAACTAATTTTAAGATGGTAATCAATTCAATTTTGTTAATGGCTTATAAGCTGCCATTATATGGATGAAGTGAAGGTGGTGAGAACTGATTGGCTGCTTAATTGAGGAACAGTAAGAACAGGTTATTAAATAACCTAGTACTCTTCAGAGCCTAATGTTTTTGCTGACTCAATACTTCCTTAAGAATTTGATTATAAGATGATTAAAGTGTTAGAAGTTTTGAGCCCTTCAGATTTGAGTTTTTAATGATTATATATTTTTTCACGTATAAATTGGATTTTATTTACGTAATTTATGGAATATTATATTATATAAGTATAGTTAATATTTAAAAAAGATTTATGTTAATATCTACGTACTATCAGATATTTCAAATCCCGATTTAGAATTTCGTATTGAGTGTGATGACAATGATTAAAGGACTTAAAATCCGGCTGACCTAGCTAGTTATGGTAGCCTTGGTGGGTCAAAATTTCTGGGCTTAATTGAGCCTTGGGTTAGACTGTTGAAAAACAGTAAAATCTGACAGCCCAATCCATAATGTAATTATTTTAAAAATTAATTTTTAGAAAATGCTAAGTTGGGTCGGACTGGCCAGACTCAGTTCATAGACAGGTCGGGCCCCATTGCCAACCCACCTGGCCTTGTCAATGAGAAAAGTCGGGTTTGAAAGTTGAAACAGACATCAACAAGAAACCGGATCCGACAGTTTCGACAAGCCGTGGTTTTAGTTAAGACCACAATATCCGATGTCGTTTTGCTTATCTCCTTAAAATCTTCTTCCTTTCTTCTTCTCCTCCTCCGTGACCTAACGTCGGTGACCGTTACCGTCACTCACCGCCTCCACCAGCTGGTTTCGTCCCTGACGTCAATTGCTTTTTTTATCGCCGAGAAGCAGGTGTGTTGTTTATTGTGTGATGTCAAGTGTTTCGATTTTGGTTTGATTTGATTCAATCCAGGGCTCATAATTTAATTTAAGAATTTGGTAGAAATTTTTTATTTGGATGTGATTCAATGCATTTTTATTTGTGTGAAGACATGGAAGATGATGTTTCCAATCCACTTCGGAGAATGTCGAGCAGAACCCGGAAGATGGCTCCTAAAATGGCTGCCGCTCTTGCGAGCAGCGACAATCGAACTCAGGTGTGTTTTTTGGCTGATGATTTTTTTTTTTGTATGATTAGTCTAGCTTAGGGGAAGGAAGAAAAAACTTAATCTTACTAGTTGATTGTGGAAATTTTGTGTAAATTAAATCAGGCAACTCTTGCTCGGCTTGAAGCCTTGGAAAACGATAACGCGGGAATGGAAACTGTGGAACCTATAGACGATGATGAGGCTTCTCTTGATGATGATGATGATGGTCTCCTTCTCATTGTTTTAATGATTTCAATTTGTTCTTTTTTCCTTTCTGTCACCGTCTCTTTTCACTTTCAATTAAAATGGTTTTTCTCGCTGCTTTAACTTCATATGCTTAAAGGCTTTCATAGATAAGTTGTGTATTTCTTTTTGCAAATCTAAGGAAGTGTTATGAGGCCCAGATTTGAGTTTAGAGTCATTGGTCAAATGCCAAAGAACACTCTATTTTAGATGTCTTCTGTTAACTGTTCCACTAGCAAATGGACTTTTATCAAGATTATTTATTTGTGGTGAGATAGCATTTTTTTTTCATCTTTACTGTTGGGATCTGCATAAATCCTCGCTTCTCGAAATTGCACTCTCATCTGTGTCTTATGAACTTCATTTTGTAACTTTTTTCGCCCAGCATTTCTGAAGCAAGTTCGTTAAAATTTTAAACCCAAATCTTGGGAATGATAATGCATAATCGTCATTGGGTTGTCCACATGGTGAGAACATTTCTTTCCACCTTCTAGTACTCCTCTGAGCTTGAACAATTTGGTGGTATTACTGGTTAAAGCAAATTCACGCTTTCTTTATATTTCCATTTATGGTACTGAATGGGTTCATCATCTGTAATTGTAGGATATGTACAAAAGAAGCAGTCTAAGAGCACAAAACGAAAAACTCGCCAAGCAAAAGCACTTGAGAATGCCAGGAAAGCTCCAAGAAATTTTCTTGAGCTCTTACATGAGGTGAGAAAGGAAATTCTGGTTATGTTCCTTTTTTTTTTTTTCAATATGCGCTGAATAGCTGGTCTGAAAGGTGATTCCATGATAACAGGCAAACCTGGAGTCTTTGCCTCCACATGTACCATCCTACGGGAAGGCAGCAGTTGGACCTCCAAGTTCTACCTGCCGCCGACATTTCTGTACTGTTTGTGGATTTGCTTCCAACTATACATGTGTCAGGTGCGGGATGCGATTCTGTTCAATTCGTTGCCAGGTTGTTCATGATGATACACGGTGTCTGAAATTTGTCACCTAGTACTGTGACTTGAGATAAGAAATAGTTATATATGGTAGGAAACTTGACCGTGTAATGCTATTATGGCCTGTAAACTTAAGTTGAGATATCATCTGGATAGGTGTATTGAATCCCTGTAATGGGATTTCCATGACAGCTTGTATATATTAACCAAGAAGGGGGAGATGTAATTGTATACTTGATATCAGTCAATTATTCATTTCGATCTGAAATCTACTTACTAGCCCAAATTTCAGCTGAATGCTCCAGGTTGCTGTTTCTAATTTTTAGTCAACATCTTTCAAGGACTTTGCATTGTCATACTAAGATTTGCGGAATGCTATTGTTTGTGATAAAGCTCTGGGGAATAAAGCCCCTATGATGAACATGCAAGTATGCAGTGGATCAATTTCTAACCAGAAGCTTAGGGCGTGATATTGTTAGCAAATAAAGTGAAGTTAGTTATGATGACTAAGCAGTTAGTATGGGGGAATAATAGATTGGTAAATCTATTATCTTCTTTAACTTCTTTCTTAACTTTTATTCCTCAATTTCTTTTCCTCTCAATACTCTTTTATCTCACTAGTTTCCTTGCTTTTGTAATTTCCACAATTTGGAAGAATTTATGATATTTTCTCAGTCCTAGACCAATAAGCCTGGAATTCTTTTTCTTCTCTTAGCTGGTTGCATTGCCACCTTTCAGCTTCTGTGTACACTAGATGGTATGTAGTGGTACTGTATCAATTACATGTAGTCATAATTATTTTATTATTTCAGAAAGGTTATACACAATCAAGATCCCTGCCAACTTAACTCCTCGACAGAAGATTTATTTCCTAATTTGGGACACAACTAGTATAGAACGCGAAGGCAATGCAACAAAAAATTAATGAATCAGAACGCTCATAAACAACTACCTGCATAACTTAGACTGTGAAATGATAAATACATTAAATAGGGAGATTTTGGAAACAATCTTTCTATCAGTTAGGGGTAAGATTACGTACTTTTGAATTTTCGTAGATCTCGCGATCAGTGGGCTGTCATTAAGTTGTTGTTGTTGTACATTTATGTAGTGAGATTACATTAGTAGCTTGTGAACTTTTTGGTAGTCCTAACACTGGGGCAGATCCAAAGGTGGTGCTTGTACAGCCTGGAGGTGTCCAGGTCCATTCTCAACTAATAAAGCCATGGCCAAACCCCAACTGAGATGTACATCAAAGTGGCAGTGCAGGAGCCAAATTCCTATTTTGAACCAAGTGAGTTGGAATATGAGTCGATACATATTCCATTGAAGCTTTTGAAGTTACTATACTGCTCTAGATGCTTATGTATATAGTTTTCTAGCCTCTTACCTGGATTATCAGCCACAAATCTGATTGCTACCCATCCAGCAGGAGGAGTACCAATTGTATTCCTATTCGGTGGATCATCAAGATTGAAATTCGCTGGATCAGTTGCAGGGTTGAAATTACCAAAACCTGATCCTACAACGTAGAATTGATACCCATGCAGGTGCATAGGGTGATCCTCTGTTGAGAAGATACTGGTATCCTGGAATACAATCTGTACATTGGAGCCATGTTTCAGTTTATAGAGCTTAGTTCCTTTAGTAGGTTGCCATAATTGACGGGGCACATTGCCTGTGTAGTTGAATTGTACAGGGGGAACTGGAGGAAAGTCTGTCGTGAAAATGCCATTCTGACCTTGATAGTAGGCTTGCATTAAGGAATTTCTTGTTGGTGAAACAAATGAAACGTTATTTATGCTTGCAGCAAATCGAGTGCCATTTGGTCCTTGACAGTGGGGGCTGTTTGGAATACTGCAACTTATAAATCCGAGCCCCACTGTGAAAAACAGGCTCTCGTCAATCTCAGTTGGGACTTGGGCCATACCAAGATTCTTTATTTGAGCAGTAAATGCGGTTGCAGTATTTGTGTCATTGTAGGCTGGGAGTTGTGGGAGAATTGGTGTTAAGGACTGGCTTTTCTTGGCATTGCAAGGAGCAGATTTATATTCAAGGATAGCAGCGGTAGTGGTATTATCAAACGGTACGTTCTGAGCTGTGTGATAGGCACGCGCCGCCATATAGTAGCGACCCGGGGTTTGATCAGCAGTTAGAAGGACATCGGTCGTCTGACCAGGAGTTATCATGATGACAGAGGTTGTGAAAGGCTTGGAGTACATACTATCAACGCCCACCACAGTTAGTTTGTGGTTGGCTACTGCAAAGAAGAGTTCTTCGTTCATTGCTGCATTGATTATTCTTAGTAGAACTGTTGCACCTGCCTCCAGTGGGAATCTGACAGTTTCTGGGTCATCAAGTCACAGCAAAGGTTATGTTTTGGACAATTGTTCTTGCAGATTGCATCTAGCGCAAAATGAACCAAGAGGGTTTACTAACCTCTGCTGGAGCATCTATAGAAATCTCCTGGTTGACCATTTATGGTGAGAGCATCGGATATGTTTGGTCCTGCTCCAGTGGAAAGTGCCTGCGCTAAGACATCCATAGGATTTCTGTTCCACCATTCCCCTGTTATTAAGATGCACAGTTAGTCCATTTAGCCAATGGCTACAGCAGGTAAACATCATTCGGAGAGTTTTCAGGTAGATGATGAATAAATGGGTCACCAAGAATAATGTGAATTTCTCTGTCGGGCATTGGGAATGGATATGGAGAACCTAGTTTAGGGTAGATGATGAGAGCTCCATATACAGTTGCTCTTAGCCATTTGCTGTGAGCATGCCACCACAGAGTCCCCTCTTGGTTTTGAATTGTGAACCGATAGGTGTAACTCATTTCTTGCTGGATGGGACATTGAGTCACAAACTCTGGTCCATCAGCCCATGGGTTCCGAAGCTGTCTTACTCCATGCCTAATACACAAAGAATAACAGTGCATGAACATGATTATGTGGTTTTGAGAGTTCTCACTGCCGCTGGTTCTATATGTTTGTTGATATTTAAACTCGCATGCTAGGTGTAGTATTACCAGTGTAGGGTAATGTTGTATGGAGCTTTGTTTATAACTTTGATCACGAGGGTATCACCGTCGCACACGGCCAATGTTGGCCCTGGAAATTGCCCATTCACCAAAATGGTGCTACGAGTTGTGCACAACCTCCTCAGTGGCTTAGCTTCAATCTACGTCATTCAAACCAAAAAGACATTATATTTCACTACACAATACATTTTCTTCCTGACATTAGTAACTAAAAGAATACATACAACGAATTCGTGGTAATGAACTTCTGCTTCAGAGCAAGAAGCCAGGAATCCAAAGAACAGAAAAGTGCTAAGAAGCAGGCTATAGTGACATTTGTTGGCTACTAAGCTGCTTGGCTCCATTCTGCTGTCTTGAAGATTAAAGGTTGTTAATGCATGAGACAACTTTTTTCCAAGCAGCTGTGCATATACTAGGATGCAGAGAAAAAGGACAACAATTGAACTGAAATTCTTTACGAGTCATAGGGGTGATTTAGCAACAACCAGGTTACGAGTCAACAGAAGAACTTTAGATTTTGAAGACAACCTGGTTGGTTGTACCCACTTGCAGCATCACTTTGATTAACAAGATCCTGAGCTAAACGCAATTAATGACATGTAATTATCATCCAAAACCAGACTCTATAGCAGACTAGTTTGCCTTTTCTTTCTTTCAAAACTCCATCCCTTGTAACTCTAGACTTCTACTATGACTTGTTGAGAAGTTTTCTTCATTGTCAACAATACTAAGTGCTTGTTTGGTCGAGCTTTTAGAAGTTACTTATGTACTTTTTTTATCGCAAAAGTTTTTTTTAAAAATAGTTGTTTGGTGTAAAATAGCAAAACACTTTTTTAGTAAATATAGTTTTTTTTATGATCAAAATATAATTTTTTTAAAAATTTAAATTTGGAGCTTCTCAAAAAAGTATTTTTTCAAGTATATTTTTTAGATCAATTAATGAGCATTTTTTAGTCTCTTTTGTCCTTATGTTTTACACATAATTTTTACAATATTCACAAACTCATCTTCATATTTATTTTGAGATCTATATAATATTATTTAACTTTTTTATATATTTTAATATTTATTTTTTATTAGATATATTTTCATTTATATTTCATATAGTTTAAAATTATATAATAATTAATATATTGTACTTTACATATTGTTTAATATACTTTAAATAATTAATAATAATAATTTTCATTTTTATGTTGTCAAACAGTTTATTGTATGAAACTCTTTTTAAAAAGTTGTTTTTTAATTGACAACAAAAGTTCTTCTAAGAAAAGTTTTACTGATAAAAGTTCTATTGTTAAAAATTCTACTAATATAAATCCATCCAAACAGAAAGTAAGAGTTAACGTAGCCATTGATCTAAGTTCAATCTAAGCATAAAGGCCTTTTCTCAACTATGTTAATACGATAAATTCTTCTTCTCCTTTCTTTTTACCTCAGAGGAGTATTTCCGTTTCTTTCTGTGTCTCCATTTCAGACCGAGTATGGTTGGCAGTAGATACAACCATTAGACCAAAGATGTGAAAAGGGATAAGATGAATCTTCTGCTCAACCACTCGATTGCAAGCCTATTCTTATCAAGTTGACTGAGTAAAGTTTAACTTTTCGTGTAAACCAGTTCAGTAACATGACACATCCAGATATTGTTTCAGTTTCAAGTACAAAACCAACATTTAATCACATTTTTTAAATTCCAACTTCCTCGGTTGTATCAGAAAAATAATACCTTAAAATAACCATCACTTGTCAGGTTGAAACTTTTCTTGGGTTTGGTAGAGCAAGAAGGGGCTGATGTAAGATATTATAGTATAATTCCCAGATTAGCTGACCGCAAAACTCTCACCTAAAATCGACAAGTGAGTTTTTTTCTAATCCAAAATAAAACAAAACAATAATACAGGCCCTAGTCTTTTGTTACTTGTCATCTCCTTAATGCCTGTTTCTTTTAATTGCTTCTTGTCACTTTTGCCTTTGCGTACATCAAACATCATTACAATTTCTTAGGATAGCAACCTTAAACTCCACGAGCCATGCAATAACAATCTTAGGAATGGATAATGCATATCTAACAGAGGAGTTTTCTCTTTCAGTCAACGTGTTTATAAATTACTACAAGAAGGTTCTAATTTCATGTACAAAGGACCTAAAACTTATGTCCTTGTCTTAAAAGAGGTTTGGTGAGAGACCCTACTATGCCTGAAATGAAGAAAGAGCAGAAATATTCACGAAGATATATATATATTCTTTCCTTTCGTAAACTCTAATTTCAAAGAATAAAATGACCTATTAGTTCCGTGGTAATAAAATGAGTGCTCTTTGAAAGTTAGAACCTGAAACCATAAACTACTTGTTCTTCAAATGCAGGTTTTTAGCTTCTGTACAGGCAAGAATACAACACAATATAAGACCCCGGATTGTTGACTGGGAAAGTATTTTTTTTCTAAAATTTAAATTATTACATTTGGTTCGTTTTTTGAGTAATTAAGAAAGTTTAATTTAGAAGAATTGTTGACTGGGAAAGTAATCTTTTTTTTAAAATTTAAATTATTATATTTGATTCGTTTTTTGAGTAATTAAGAAAGTTTTTACTTTCTTAATTTAGAAAAAGTAGTAGCACTTTTTCTGTATTCTAAATCCCAACACTCCCTTGATATTTAGATTACTTTCTCCAGAAATTTAATCTAAAAATTATACTGGCCAATTTAACTATTTTTTCTTTCCCATCTCTACGACAACTCTTTTATAAAACCTACCTCATCTTCAATCAATGTTATGAATACTGTTCTTAGAATGATTGGGATAATATATTTATTTAGACTGAAAATCTCTACAAAAGAATTGGAGATGATAAAAAGTGCCTACTCAGTTTACTCAATTTGGTTTGAAAGAAACTAAAGTTATCTTCAGAGATGATGTACACAATGACAAGTATGTGGTGATAAATAGGACTTACTCTTGGAACAGGAAGATGATTGCTTGTTAAGCAACCAGTAGTTTAAGCTTTTTCATGAAATGTAATTAGGGTCTATTGTAACTTTTATCTTGCTTGCTCTAGCACCAATACTAGTTTTGTTATGTTAGGAGGCTGGTACTTTTCTTAAATTCATAACCCTTGTAACTCTTTGGTAGGCCTCTAGGATTTTCAGTGAAAATTTTTTAACTTAAAAAAAAACTATTTACTAATTGTTTATAAAAATGCCAAAGCCATTGCAAGAGCTTTTAAGAAGTGACTACTCCATAAGGTGAGGTTTAGGACAACAGTTTACCTTAATAGCAACATCAAACATCAAACATCAAACATCAAACAACTACTCATAATTAAAACAGTGAATATAATACGTTATTCTTTGCTGGATTAGGTTTGTTTTAAGTCTAACCCCCCTATTTACAGTTTACCTTCCTATATAGAATGTAGAAAAAAATCATAGTTAACATATAGTTTTATGCAACAGATGATTGTTGCACAAAGGTGAAAGTGATCTAGATTGATTTAGTTGATGATTAATCAATAAGAATATTGTGCACATTGGACAAAGTATAGGCTAGAATCAAGATTTGTTTCTTTGGTATACCAAAAACAAGCATAAGATCATTATGAACACAAAGTTCCGAACAACCTAAATCAGATATGATGACTCATTTATGATTAATATTCTCAATCTGTTTTGGATCGTTATCACTAATGAAAACGCAATTCCATAAGCAAAAACTCCCATAATTATTATGAATCTTGCAATGTTGTGTTAATGAATATGTAATGGAACTTAAATACTAAAGTCTGGCACTATTAGATGAATCAGCAAAACTGTGCATATAATGCCATTGAATATTTAGATGACTCCGTGAAATTTAAGCACCACAAACCTCTACAGGATCAAAAATAGCAGGAAGTAAAACCCGTTATCACGAAGAGTCTCAATTGATTCATTACAAAATTCCATGGTACAAAGCTTAAAAAGAATACAAAGAATATCCAACGACTGTTTTTTCTAGTGTGTAACATTTGAGTATATTAATATAGCACGATACTTCTAGAACTGCTTTCAAAGCAGCAGAGGACAATGGCTACCTACTGCTCACACTCAGCCTCACAGGAGCGAAGTGGGGGAACAAAAAAAACCTCAAGGCTAAATATGACTATGGAAAATGAAAATGAGACAACAGTGACATACTGCAGGGTGTGATGCTGCATCTGTAGACCACAACAAGCTCCAAAATGAAACAAATAACTTGATCACATCAAAAACACGGAACTTTGATCCCGTAAGGACCTTCAGACTTGAGTCATCTGCTGCCTCAACGCCTGCAATGTTTTAAGTTTTGACTCACAAATACGAAGAAACTCATGCAACACTGTGGAATTGCTGGTCAATATCTTTCTCCCAACATCAACTACATCCCAAGATTTCAATGCTTGGGAGATGCGATCACCAATTTCCACCTCATCAATTGATGTGATCAAATTTTCTAAAATCTGGATCACCTTCCCAGGCCCTTCATCCTGTTCCTTTCTTCTGATAGGCGAAAGGACAACATCCAAGTGCTCATCCTCTTTCCTATTAAGTTGTTTTCTTACCCAATTTGTAACCTCTTTGAGTACACTATATATAGACTGTACAGAATCACGAATTGCATTCAGCAGCAGTGAAGTGGGCTGCTCTGAGTGTCCACCTTTCTTTTTCTTCTTTCCAGATGGAAGAGAAGATCGGATACATGATTGAATAACAAGAACATGCCACGACAATGGCTCCGTGACCAATTGTACCACTAATGGGAACATACCCCACGGCAAGGAAATGAGAGAATCCATGGATCTGGTCTTCTCTACAATACATTTCTCCAATAAGGTATTCACAGTTTCCCAAGTACAACATGGATTCCCACCTGGTTCTGAAGGTGCAGATGAGTGCAAATTCCATGCATTTAAAAATACAGCAAAGTTCATCCACTCGATAATGTCAGAACCAAAAGCCTGCATCAGTGTCAAGAAAACTAGTTTAACTAGAGTTAATCTAATGTCAGTGTATGGTAACATTTAATAAGAGAGCACACATCATGGAGGAGCGCAAATGCATTATGAGAGAAAAGGAAATGAAGAAAACAAAAAGTTAGCCTAGTTATCTGCTACAAAAAGTGCCAGATGGAGGCATGAGTGTAAAGGTCAGATTTCCAGTGGAGTAAGAGCGGTAATTAAACAGTCATCCTAGTCCAGAAAGTCTTGGTTCATATGATAAGTCCTAGGGAATGAGTGTATGAAAATGGATTACAATATCTTATTGCAGGTCAGAAAGGTGAAAGTACGGAACATTTTGAATCATCACCTCCCAAAAGTTCCAAGAGACATTCTTCATTTTGAAACATTAAAAACTCATTACCACCCTAATAGGCGCATGTTAATATATACTATGGGAAGAAAGGCAACAAGTACATACGATCCAGAAACTACAAAAAGTCAAATTGAAATCAATGTATATACCTCAGCAGATTTTCCCCCATTAGATATCCCCTTAACCACTTCCACCGCATCTCCAAAAGAAGATCCCAAATTCTTTGCATAGCGATCAAGTAAGAACTTCAGCTCCATGGTGATTTTAGGCACAGATAAAGAACCATTGACTTCAACATTTTCCTTGACAGATGCAGATGCACTTTGAATTGATAGATATATCAATCTAGGAAGAAGGGATCTCCTTTCAACAACTCCTCTAATATTTTGTTCCCATTTCTTTTTCTGTTAATGTTTTGGGGAAAAGCACACATACAAGGAATGAGAAGTATAGCAAATTATAGCGGGCACAGGTTATATAATTACCAATATGACAGAGAACATATTAATTAAGAAGAGGTATCTTACCAAGTTCTCTTTGGGACAATATGAGATGCCCTCAAATGGCCCTGGAAATGAGGAAAAATGTAAAGAGAAAGTTCAAAGGAAATGGACAGAAAATGTCATTCCCCCGTAATGAAGATTAACAAAACCACTGAACATAATATGAGCTCTTTAAAACACTTAATTAAAGTAAATATATCACATTTCTGCACAAAAATTCCCAAAAAAACATCCTACGTCAATCCCAGAACTTTCATACCTAAAAATTCTCTCATCAAAGATTCATCATTTGACCTGAAATTGACAGGAGGGTGCATTTGATACAAACCTAACAAATAATTTTTCTCAGGAGTTGGCGTCCACCAAGGCCGGGAATGCAAATCCTCATTCACAGTTAAACTTTTTGACCCAATTTCATTAGACTGCTCAACAAAGTGAATCCCACATTTCAAGTTTTCAAGAGCGGCCTAAAAGACAATCTAATCAGATCTGTCATCAAAAACATCAAAATATAGGCATCAAATGATAGAAGCAAAAAACAAACACCTCTTGTTCTTCAATGTTATCTGCTTTCTGCTTTAACTCTAGAATGGATTTCTCGATCTTTGAAATCAAATAATGATTTGATCGCTGTAATCGCTCCTTAAATTGAACAAATTCAATCACCTGTGGTGCAAAATAATGAAATGTTTTCCAAACAACCAAGCACATTTGTTCTGAATGCGACGTAGTGATGTATCCCACATGAATTTATAGCATCATAGTTATAGCAAGAAAAGTAGTAAGATACTAAGGTGAACAAGCAGTAAAGTAGAAGTGCAGAAGGCAACAAAATGAAAAATGGAAAGAATGGGCACAGACTATGAATTGAGATTACATTCAAGAAACATCAGCATGAGAAGTTAGCAGTTATCAGGATAAGTAGTTAGCAATTAGCTCAACTTCCAACTAAACCAGCATAACAGATAAATACATCACACACCTTTGAGTAATTTCTATGGCGATATGCAAGAAATGTAAGATCTGCAGATTCTCTGAAGTGGTCATCCATAAACCTGAGATAATCTTTTAGCAGATTACTTAAATCCACCCAAAGTGGGGATGACAACATCTGTGGCAAAATGTTGTGCATCAATGTTTCCATCAGAATATTCTTCACGTCCAAAGACTTGTACCTAACAAAATAGATTGTACGAGCTGCTTTATGCATAGACAAAAAAAATATGCTTGAGAGTATAAACATCTAGGTTCCAGGGGCAAATACAGGGGATGTAACTAGCATGAAATAAACAACATAAGTTCGTCAATTAAATATGTGAATTTGCACTCAACTAATTGACTTACCATTCGTGAGCTAACGTAAGGGCACTCAAGTGGGAATACAAGTGTACCAATAAGATCTTATACTGCCACACATATCTGCCAATTATTTAACATGTATCCATAATTAGTTCCAATATTATGAAGTCCCTGAATCTGACATTGAGATAGTAAGTATCACTGGAAAAAGCATGCATACCGACGGACAGTCAAACCAAACTCCAAAACCATTATTGCCTCCATGAAGTAACCAAGCTTTCTTGTTCGATAAAATAACTACAGAAAAAAAGGGGCACCAACAAAATATGAGGGAGTGTTTTAAGGACAACACATCCTCTACTTAGACAACATAGAAAGTGAACTAAAAATAGGATTCTAACACAAGAATCATATGATACAGGGACTGGCTACAAAACAACGAGCGTACATGTGATGTGTAGTTGCAGAATTAAACACCCTAAATAGTTAGCAAAAGATAACCAAAATGCATCATTGATATAGAATTCAATGTAGCTCCTTGATGCAATTCTCAAAATAGTTCACTTATTATCAACAACGATTGCATCAAACCTGTGAAATATTTCATAAAATTTGAACCACAAACATACAAAAGTGAATACCTGAACCAGAAGATTGCACACCATACAAAGCAACTCTTCTCCATGCATATTCTCTTGAGGATCAAGGTCCTTTGAAAGGGGAAGATTTCTACAATATATCTCCGTCATTTTCACTGCCGATTGTTCTAGTTCTGGGAAGTAAGACAAGAACTTCAATAGGAAACCGACAACCAAATTAAAAACTCTTCTACAAACAAACAATTATAACAATGTAAACACAAAAATAGTCAGAAATCTAGATATTGTAAAGATCTATATGGTCATCCTGATTCCTGAGCAATAGGATCACTATTGAGCAAAACGTTCCATTGAATGCCGCATCAAAGTGTTACAACATCTGAAGGCTGTACCCAAATAAGCTATACTGCAAGAGTGAAACCACAAAGAAACTAGTGACAGACATAAGTGTGCGTGATTATGCATGTATTTTTTTTACAGCTTTATGCAGAGATCTTCTAAAGGATATACGCACCAAGAATGGGAAGCTTGTATAGATTGCCGATCAACTCTTGTATTTTGAATACAGAAATTGACTGCCCAAGCACGTTAGTTGGTGTTGTTGCAACAGAGCTCGTACTTTCTATTAACTTGTCTAGAAATTTCACTTTTTTATCTGGATTTAAGCCTTGAAGAAACATCTCAATATCGGAAGTGAAGCAGGCTAAGTGACCAAACCTATATTATAAATGAAGAAGAAATCAAATGATTTAGTATATACATTTAATTGGTTCTTTTATATGGCCACTACCATTTGAAAAGAATAGCACTTCCTTTATATGATGCAAGTCATTATCGAGAATCAATATTTTAAAAGTCACCGGAGGTTAAATCTATAAGATAAAAGATTTAAAGTTTAAAAGGTTCACGCGGTATTAGACCATCATAAAACCGTTAAAAACTGAATAAAATTAAAAATTTTGAAATAAGATTCCTTATCCATCGAAAAATTTAAATTTTAATTAAAAAAGAGGACTGTTAAATTAAAATTAATTAGTTTATTTTATTTTATAACAATTGACAGATTAATTAATAAATTAACTAGTTTTTAGCAACAAAAGTTATTAAAGAAAATTGAACTGAAAAGTTGACTAGTTCAAGGTTTTCCACGGTTAAGCCGGCCAAATGGTTTGAATTTTTAATCATTGTCAAAATAACAAAATTCTAACCAGCTATAGATGTTTTACACAGACATAACATTAACAATCCAAGTATAAGAAAGGAATGTCTTATCATACTTGAGAAAATAATGCATTAAAGCGCTGATCATCTCGTCATGATTGTCCTTCCCATATAACTGCCTTCTCCTTTCAATTTCAAGAGTAGCTAAGTAAGGGCACCTCAAAGATCGACTTTCCGTGTCCAATTGTAACTTTTGCACAAAAGCTGATGCCATTGATATATGAGAATCAAACTGCACATCAAATTAAACTGTCAAAAGATTGTGATAGGTTTTATAAGGAACAAATACATTTGCCAAAAATATGGAGAACACAAAACAGAAAGATAGAAATAAATTGCAGAAGCCATATATATGCACCATTTCTTCTGACAAATGTGTGACTTTGCAGTTAGGGGGATGAATTGAGTCTTTATCAGCTTCATTACTCCAACTGCTATCATCCTCCATCAAACAGCCTAAATAATGTAGGAAAGATTCCCAGTCATCAGGGCTGCCAAATGAACAAAATAGCTTTAACAACCAAAAAGTATACATGAAAAAGGAAATTGACAACCAACAGCACATGTTGAATTCCTGAACACAAAGATGCAACTTAATAGGCATAAGGAATCAGGCTCAAGATATCAAAGTGTCCGTCTGGCTAAGCAAGTAGTGAGAAATAAATTCTTCGATTGTTAAAAAAGAAAATTTGAAGATTATATGCAGCTTATAAGCAACGTGCCCATGATTTGATACACAAAGATATTCTCTGTACCTAACTCAAGGCCCACCATATAACTTCCTCAACCCACTGCAGTACTTTTAACACCTTTGCAATGACAATGAAAATTATAAAGGAGAAAAAAGATCAACATCTAATGCTCCAAAAATGACAAAAACATAATCTCAAATGGAATCAGAACAATGGCTAAAAAAGTTATCTAACAGAAGATGGACTAGAATTAACTAAAATATGAAGAAAGAAAAGTGATTGCGTCTTCATTGAAAATATAGCGGCTTTTGTTTAATTCAATAGTACGTCACATATTTCGGATGGCTTTCCGAATTCAACAGAAGCAAGGGACTGATTGACTGAAGGATAAATCATGGTTTTAAGACCCAAAAATGCTGTTAAATGTCACAGGATTGAATTACCAGATTTCTAAAATCTTCTCATAGATATTGGCTCCGCTGACATAATCACCTAACTTTGCTAAAAGTCTCCCCTGTCAACTTAAAGTTAAAGAGGAAAAGTTGATAAGGAAACACAAAATGTCACATTAAAGGAATTGCAAGTAATCAATGAACATTTATGTAATTAATTATCGGAAACAACACAGTTAAAGGAACAAAACTGAGAAAGGAAAGGACACAAATCAACCAGCAGATTGAGTAGGAATATTTTATTCATTTATTACAAAAACAATAGCTATCTGAAATAGAGAATCCTTCAACTAACACTATGCTTGGAGTAACAAATGAATTCTCTAAAGTTTTTTGATTCATTAGCAAATTCTTATGTACAATTGTTGCAATCAAATATGGAATTTAAGTTTTTCTGTTACTACAATATGATGCAATTAACTCAATTCCTTCTCAAATTTCTGAAGTCATATACTGGTTTATTTTCTCTTCTTTAAAAGATATTTTTTATAAAATAAGAATAAGTTTGAAGCATTTAAAAACATGATAGAAATTCATGATTATGGAAGTTTGTTTGTGTTTCACATTTCAATAACTATAAAAGCCTAAAAGGATTCCGAAAGAACCTGTATGCGTAGCTTATCGGCTTCAATCACCAAAAGTGATCCTAATTTTCCTGAGAGAATTTCCAGTGCATCGGCATACCTAGCTTGCTGTTCCAATATGGATATATACACCATAAGAGCTGCGAAAAGGTTTCAAAAGCTAATAAGGAAGCAGAAAAAGAAACATCTCAACATAAATGCAAACCAACAGTGGCAAAAGAAATTACCCTCAGGCTCGTGCAAACTGTGAGAACCAACATGCTTCTTAAGTAACCCTTCTGCTAACTGTAACAATTTCTCCCCTCCACTGCCACAAAGCACCTAGGAGAAGTTCACACCAAACAAAACACGCAGTAGGTAAAAATCAAATATTGCACCCAACAAGAATAGCTATCTTAATAACATGAACACTACTTCATTCGATCACATAGAGCATGGATAAAATATTCATGAACTGGGAGAAAAATATGATTAGTCTTCCAATTGTTCCATGAGATCCAAACATAACATGAGTATCATAGGAAGTGTTTGATATAAGTTATACATTTGGTTACTGGATTTCCTTTTCAGTTTTTGTGAGTCTGCCTGTATGGATAAGTTTCTGCTTTCGGTTTTAAGTTAAGGTCCTTAACTTTGACAATGATCAGAAGCTTAAAAAAGAAAAAAGTAAGTTTTTGTGCCAAATATGCCAAATTTTTCATAGCCATCTCCTGTCTTCTTTCACCTGATATATTCTCAAATAATGTCATAAAATCATGCACTCTCAACTAAAATGGAGAGAAAAAGAGTAGGGAAGGTTGCTAGAACCTGTAACTGGATGCTACATACTGCCCACAGCAGAAACCTTTCTTCTCCAACAAATTTATACATTTTGATGGCTGTCTGCAATAAAAATCAGAATTAGAAAAATAAAATAGTCATCTCATAGTTCGCGTAAAATAGAATGCAGGAGATTCATGAAAATCAAAGATGTAGGAAAAATACAAACCTGTTGCTGCTTCACAAATGAATATTCACGAACAAAACAGTTGAAGAGCCCCATCATGAGTTCTAAATTGTTCGGAAATTTACCACATGCGTACTCATAGCAGCTAGTAGCCAAATCCACTGAAATGGATCAGCAAGGAACATACTATGAGAAAATAGCAATGATATGCATACTGCATTCAGGCAGATTATTCCAGTAAGAAATCATATACTAACAGTGATCAAGCCGTTGGAAAACAATCTGCAGTGTGCTGAGAGTGAGATCATCCATCAATACAGAGTCATTTTCATATAAAAGCTCTTTTGCGTTTAAGCAAATGGACAACGCCTCATCAGCCTTACTCATCCTTTCCAAAATAAGAGCTTTCAGCGCCTGCATAAGCACTCAAACTCAAAACATCAAACGAAGAAAACAGACAGAAACTTCTCTTCTGATGTAAATGATTATCAACAGCTATGCTTCTAAAGTTCAACTGTGCTAAAACAACCATTTATTATCAAGAATTCCTAATCAAGAAAGTGTACTCTTCAAAGCTCCAGTTCTTGAAATAGAAAGATTTCAATTTGCTAATGACAGAACTCAAGAGCTATAACACCTCAAGAAACTTAGAAATCGTTGCAAAAAAAAAGGAAGCGAATCTCACAAGTGCGTAAGGAGAATTGGGGTATTTGGAAAGGAGTGAAGCGGAGAGCTTGAGAGCGGTCTTGAACTGCCGAGAATCGATAGCGTCCCAAATTGGTCGAACTCGCCGTTCCGGTATGCCACCGGCCAATCCGAACTTTGATGCCATTTTAGGGTTCCGATACCGTTATCGGTGAATCTCGTCTATGTGAAACGAGGAGTGAGGGAGTAGCAAGTAGTAACTAGTAACGGTTATTCTGACGGAAATGGGAAACAAACCTACTCTGGATGTTCGGATTCTCTAACAAAGGAAGACTCTGAACCGAATGAGATCGTAGAACAGGCTCCGGTGGGCTGGGCTTCGGTTCTGGTTAGTTTTTTGGGTTTAGGTGTTTAGCCCCGTTTTGATTTTGACCGCAAATTTTTTATCAGTTGACAAGTTTAACCTACTATTTTAGAGAGCGTTAAAATTTAGCATCCGTTTGGTTCCACTTCTGTTTTTTATTGTTATTTTTATTTTCTGTTTCTTGTTTTTAGTTTCTGTTTTTTTACTTAAACAAATGAAACCTGTTTCGTTGAGATTTGTAACATAAAAACTGAAAATAAAAACCTGTTTGGTGAGATTTCTAATAAACTTATTATTATTATTATTATTATTAATTTTTAATAAGTTATTATTATTATTATTATTATTATTGTTAATAATAATATCATTATTAATTATTATTAATTATTGTTATAAAATTTCTACTTACTATTACTATTATTATTATTATTATTATTATTATTATTATTATTTCGAGATAGAAACCAGGATTATGTTGGTTTTTTGTAGAAGAAAACATGTTGTCAAAATTCAGATAAACGATGTTTTTTTGTTTCTATAAAACTGTTGTGGTTTTTTTATTTTCAGAAACAAAATTACAACAGAGTAAGCCAAACACGTTTTACTTACTTGTTTTTCTTTTTATAAAAACAACAACAAAAAACGAAAAAAAAAACAAAAACAAACAGCCCCTAAATTTATAAGATCGTTTCATAAAAAGATGTGCTGAACTGTCAACAGCTAACGAACCTGCTACGTTGGTAAAATATTGTAAACTTAATATTATAGGAAAATAAAATTTAATTAATTGAAACAAATATTAATGGTAGGATCTTCAATATATAATTCTTACAATATAAAACATATACCTAGATGCTACGTATTAGCAATATTCATACTAGGGTTTGTTGTTATATCATATAAAACATAAAAGATAAAGTTGAAGAATTTAATAAAATCATCGTGCTAAAAATAATTTGATGTCTTTTCCTTGACCCTTTCTAACTTTAGGATATTTTTGATGGATTATTTTGCCTGTTAAAACTAAACCCTAATAAATAAAAAATTAATTTATGTCTTTATAATTTAATTTTTTTACCTCCATAACAAAATTGAGTGAACATTTATGATTATTTATCTAATTGATTATTAATTGAGGTTAAATATATATAATTAGTTATTCCAACAGTAACTCTTATTCTAACATTTTCTACTAGGCCTAATCAAAAAAATTAAATAGTTTCATTTTAAGTGTGTTAAAAAAAAATCCTGAAAGTTCAACATAATAACTTCTACATGATATAATAATAAATATAGCTGTTGCATATTAATTATCCAATCTACTTTTTATTCTTTAGGTCCATTCTTTTATGTTCTTAGGCTTTCCTCATTATCTTGTTCCCTTTTTAAATTCTTCCTCTATTACTTGGGCTATTTCTTAGCTTACTTTTTCAATTTTCTCTACTTCTAGGGAATCATGCTCTTTTGTGATGAGGAGGGTAATTTAATTTTTTCCTCTAAGTTTAGGTCATGCCCTTTATCTCTCTTATCAGTTTACAACAATTTTTCATATCGCCTTATCAAAGACTGACTTTTTCCTTAGTTATACTCTATAGCTCTCATCATTAATATAATTGATAGCTCTCATCATTAATATAATTGGTCAAGTCCCTAACTTTTTTGAAAATTTCCCTACCTTTAGTTATACTCTATAGCTCTCATCATTAATATAACTAGTTAAGTCCCTAACTTTTTTTGGAAATTTCCCTACCTTGCCATCTTACTTCTTCCCTTATAACCATCCTCATATTCCTACTACTTCTAGAATTCCCATCGTCTCCTCAATAGAAATGGAATCTTCCTCCCTCCTCAAGGATCTTTTCCTTTATCCTTTGTAACAAAGTTCTCCTTCTTCTACTCACCTAGTTAACAATGTTCATTTTGAGCTTTTAGCACCTTAGGCTGCCTCTATTCCTCCATCTCCAAGCCTTAATTTGAATCTTAATTGGAAGTAAGTCCTAGGGGAGCCTTTTAAAATTTCTCTTCATTAACATTATTACGATAGATGGTGTTTCTATTGTCTTTCCTTCGTTAGATATCCTTAAGAAAGGATAAAGAACTTGGTGTTGTACACTTATCAGATTTTTCTTTGGGAAGTGTCTAGCTTTTTCTGTAATCAGACTTTAGGTTTTCAAATACTAAAAAAGTAAGGGACTTAAGGAAGTACTACTTAATATGGATAACATCTTCCTATTTAGATTCTCCTTAAATGCTAGTGCTTAAGGGGTCTTACAAGTTAACCCTTAGCCTTAAATGCTAGTGCTTAAGGGGTCTTACAAGTTAACCCTTAGCACTTCAATAGCTTGTCTCTTTTAGTTCAACTTTGAATTGGAACTTTTTTCCTCAAAACTGCATAGATGGCTACCATATGTCCTTCTTCTCTAAGGGTTCCCCGGACTAACAAATCTATTATAATTACTCTCTTCCAACCCCTCTCTCCCTCCTAGTTACCCCTTGTTTAATTCCTTAACTCTCCACAATTTTACATTTCCTTACCTAAACTCACACCTTATGGATACTTTCGGTACTCCAACAGCTCCCTTTTCTAACATTTTATTTGATTTTCCTTTCCTCTCCTTAACTCCCAGTAAGTAATAAGGGGATGTTTACACTTCCCCCACTCTTGGTAACACCTCAAATGCACAACTTCCTAGTAGTGCCCCCTTCCATTTTATCCCTCTACCAACCTTAGCCTGTCCACTATATCACCCACTAACATTGTGTAGTTGTTAATTAATTGTAAAACTCTTTCCCTCTAAGTAACGTGATAGTTGTAAATTATACTATGTTTTGCTAGATGTTTAAGTGTGTTTTAAGTGTTTCTTAGATGATTATCATATGTATAAGCCTAGAATTATATTATTATTAATTTTTATATGTATTATATGTGTTTTTTTGGTTTAGAGCAAGAATGGGATCTTAATTTTATGTTTCAAGAGGTTTTTGATGTATTTGTGAGTGTTGGAAACTAGGTAATTAAAGAATTAAGAAGAAGAAGTAAGAATGAATGTGTTACAATAGTGCATAATTGATCACAATTGTGACAGAGATGAAAATCCTAAGAGCACGATCCTACCTCTTATGTCACAATTTTGATAAAGACTATCTAGGCATGATTTTTTTTTCATCTTTTTTAAGGTTTAGGGGTATTTTTGGAGCCATCAAAGTGGGAAACCCCTAATTACACCCTAAGACCTTAATACACTATTTAAGGACTTGAAACTTACCAAGAAAATGTAGCTGGTAACATCAAATAGAGGATTAAACGTGGGAGATTAAGAAGAATATCCAGGAATTCCAGCTTTCTAAATTAAGACCTAAATAGAGTTTTTACTCTTTTCCTTTATTTCTTTCACTATTTTTGATATGTAATCTAAATTTTAAGATGTTAAACATACGAAGTTCTAAATTTTAGATTAGGATTTATTCTATGACTTTGATTAATGTTGATTTCAATACATATTTTAGTGTTTATGATAATTGTTTATGCTTAAACTTGACAACAAATTGAGTGAGTGAGTCAAAAGTCACTAGTGTTAGATTGTACAATAAGAGTTGGGAATTTAATACATAATTATCATATTAACAATCATTCAAAGAGAGATGTTTTTGAGAAATTAATTGTCTATTATATAGCTTCAAATATAATTGAAAATGTTAGGGAAGTTTGTGAATCAAAAGATTGCAGATCTAGAATTTTCGAATTCAATTAGGGTTAATTCATTAGATCTTGAGAGAGAGTAATCAATCCCTTAGGAAATATAGGATCAAACATATAATTGGATCAACAATAGTTAAGGAAACAAAATAAGGAAAGAATAAGTCCTAAGAATTAAATATTGATCAAAACCCCAAATTAATTTAGCAACTCACTGTTTCATTGTTGACTCAATTTACTTACTTTGTTTTATTATTTTTTTTTCAATTTTGTTATTTTTTTTATTCAAATAACATTTTGAATACCTTAGAAAAAGTTAGGCTCAAAATCCTTGCATAATCCTTGTAGGAACAATAACCTTATATACTATAAGATACGATCTATATACTTGCAGTCTATTGAGGGTTTTATTAGATATAAAACTTGCTCAACAAGTTTTTAGCACCATTGTTAGGGATTTAACTTAGGACTAATTCCTCTTATTTAAGCAATTTTTTGTCATTCTTAAGTCTTTGTGACTGCATGAACACAAAAATTACTGAGAGTTCAAGCAAAAGTGAAGACACTCTAGTACTTGACATCAAAAGACAAGAAAGAGAAATCTAAAAAGTGAAATGCCAAGAAGAGATTGAAAGAATAATGGCAGAAGAGTTTAATCACAGAGATCAATAGTTAACCCTAATGGATTCCATGAGACCAGGGTTTAACACTACACATCAAGGCATCACTTGACCACCAGTGTAAGCAATGTCATTCCATATCAAACTAGCATTACTGAACATACTACAGACTAATATGCAATTCTGGGTTAGCTAATGAAGATCCTAATGCCTATTTAGTAAACTTTATGGAAATATGCGACACCTTCTTATATAATGGAATGTCGGTAGATGTTGTTAGGATTAGGCTCTTTCCCTTCATATTGAGGGACAGAGACAAGGTCTAATATCATTCCTTAAACCTAACAAGTATCACAACATAGGAGTAGCTAGTGCGTGCCTTCTTAGACAAGTACTTTTCTCTAACTAAGATAACGAGGTTGATAAAGGAGATTAGTAATTTCTAACAAAACGATAGGGAGTCTCTATACGAAGAGTGGAAGCCTTATAAGGAATTGTAAAGGAGATTTCCTCACCATAATTTACCAAAGGAATTTATCATGTAAACCTTCTGTAAAGGTGTTAATCCACCCAAGAGGGGCATTATTAATGCAACTTTTGGAGGATCTCTTATATGAAAGACAATTGAGGAAGCGAAGGACTTGTTAGAGGATATGGAAAATAATAGCTATCTTTAGACATTAGATAAAATTCACCAGCAATCGAATTTCTAAAATCAAAAGGGAGTCATGCTATTAATTTAGTGATAGTAATGTATGCTAAAATCAATAACTTAATAAGACAATTGAACAGATTGAAAGCCTCTTCATCTGCTCCAATTAAAGCAATTCAACATGGATGCAAATTATGTGGACAAGATAACCATGTTACCACTAATTGCTTCTGTTGGACCCTGATTTTTGAGTGAAATTTAGAAATATTAAATGAACTTGAATGAGTGTTTTAGTATATGTATTGTGTTATAGATGTAATTATACTTAAAGGAAAAATTGATGAGAAAAGAATTGATTGATTTGATAACTTTGGATTGTGAATAGATTTGTATGGGTTATGGAAGTTCAAGTAGATGAGTTGATTGAAATGAAGTTGAAAAGCAAGAAATAAAGAGAAAAAGTGTGAGAATTTGAAAAATTAAAGAATTGAGAAAAGTTTGGCTTTTTGGTCATAGAGAGTTGACTTTTTGATTTAGGCAGAATTTGAGAAAATGATCTTAATCAAACTTGTGGCTCTTGTTAAGAGCTTTCTGTTGCCATAAAGTTTGATATTTTTTGATATCGGGATTAAAAGTTATGATCTTTAAAAGTTAAGTGTATTTTGTTTTGGTTTTGAAAATGCTCTAAGTGTAGGATTAGGATTGTGTATGATGTGCTTTGAGGCAAATCGTCATATTGATGTGGTCTGAATTGGAGTAAAGGGTCTACATAAAAGTTGTATCTTATATTCCTAGCTTTTTATCGCCATAAGGTATGCAATTTTTTGGTATCGGGGCTAGGAGTTATGATCGACTGAAATTTGGAAGTTGTTTAGGAAGATATTCATATAGACAGAAAGCTTGATCATATTTTTGGCCCCTTTAGAGATGGAATTAATTTGTGAGTTCTTCATGGAAGTTGTAGAAGTTCCTTTAAACTTTCTATTGATACCAAATTGGTTAATTTCGAAGTTCTGGAGAAAAAGATATGATTTGAAAACTCTAGAATTTTCTGCAGCTCCAGATTCCATCCTTAGGCGTGCCCACGCCTAGTTTCTGAATTTCTTAGGCTTGCCCACGCCTAATCTTTGAATTTCACCCTGCAGGAGCCCTCTCCCTGCGAGGGTCTCGCCTTCGCTTATAACTTTTTCGTTTGACCTCCGATTGACTTGGTTTTTAAAGCGTTGGATTCCTAACACAATTATCTACATCCTTATGGAAAAAATTGTATTTTTATGAGATTAAATTGAGGATGATTAATTTAATCAAAGTGAGTTAGGAAATATTCTGAACATAGTTTAGTCTTTTGCGAAATTCAAGATCTGTGGAGATCCGATTGACTTGATTCTTGAGGCAAAATAAAATTGAGACATGGGACTACAAATCATAAGAAGGAATTGAATTTCAATTTAGCCCCTAAGACTTTCAATTTCTGAATTGAAATTCGGATTCGTGTGCAGTCTTGGATTAGGAACATCTGAACGTATTTTAGCCATACCTTTTGCTCTAGTAATCCAAATGAGGTGATTCTTAATTTGGATTAAACTAGAGAAATAAGGCTACAATTGTTATGAAGAAATCGAGTTTCAATTTGGTCCTTAAGAATGTCAATATTTGGATGGAAATAACATGTTGGAAAACGATTTAGCATAAGACATGTCCAAACTATTTGGAGCATAACTTTTGGTATAGTGATCCAAATTAAGTGATTTTGGTGGCGTTATGAAATTAAGACAATGCGAAACATTTCTCTAGAAGGAAGTTTTATCAAATTGTCCTATTTTCCTGATCAAATTAAGGAAGTAAGATGTCAGTTTTTCAAAAATGCTTAAAGGGCAAAATGGGAAGTTTACTTAAGTTAGTATGTTATAAGGCTATTATATAAGGGCTTTATGGTCAT
>JAOTIZ010000008.1:5944334-5954368 GCA_027123425.1 Erythroxylum panamense | reverse complement strand
TTTCAAAAGCAATTGGTTCAATCATTTGTAAAACAATAGCTTATAAAACCAACACTTATAATTAGCTCATAATTTGAAAAATAAACACATTACCCATCTCATATCCTTGCTAGAAACTTGTCCCAATCCTCAAGTATCCTTAGCCTCTCCTCAATTTTCCTTCGGTTGCGATCCGGTCTTCGGATTGGGTTCCAACACCCTAGCCACCATCCGAGAAGAAAATCGTGCGGCTTTCGAAAGGAGTTTCAAGACGTGCTAGCACACTACAGCTGCAGCCCGGATCGTGCATACTCGTGTGGATACCGGTAGAGGGCATTCGCGTTTGCTGTGTCTTGGAATCCGAAAAAGAAGCAACCTATCCACGACAATAAGGTATTTTGGTACATCCTTGGTATTTTCGATTATACATCATGTTGTTGTATGGTCTTTTTCGTAGTGTATTGTGAATACTCGGACCGTACGCGATCCAACATTATGTTTCAGTTTTTTAAATTGTTCAAGCTATCTTTTTGAGTTGTGGTTGAAGTGACCTCATTCTCTCACTCATTATAGCCTTCCTCCACAAGTTTCTAAATATCACATCTGTAACGTCCCAATATCCCGTGTTAGGGGCTAGGATCTCGAAATAGTGTTTACTGACAAATTAAAAGTGCACTTCATGCATCATATGGCATAATATATGAATATTTATTTTTGGCTCCTTAAAATAATTGTACATGCATTCATTGACATTTTTCGAGTATACTTTATTTATAAATGCGATTAAAATGTGAATTGTGGATTATTTGTGTTGAAAATTTATTTAGAGAGTATTATGATTATTTCAGAAATTTTGGTGAATTTTAGAGAATTTTCGAAAATTTGAGATATTTTGTACTAGGAAAAATATAAAATAAGTGACAAATAGAAGAATGACATGTGGCAGCATTGTATGTTGACACTTGTCCCACATGTAAGGGACACTCGTAGTCACGTGTGTTACTGGAAAAAAAAGAAGAAGAAGAAAACAATGGTGAAGCTTTCGGTTGTTCACCGAAAGTATGCATCACAAAATTCTCTTTTGATTCAATCATCACCAAAACATTGTTTTTAATTCTTACATCAATATTATCCTTTGCAATACAAACATTTCGATCCAACTAGTATTTGTTTCTACTTAATCTTGCTGCCTTTTTTTTTGTTTCCAACCATCGAAACCTTGTTCATCACTATCATTACTGAAATTTTTCTAAAAAAATCAAGTATGAAGTGTAGCTTCGGTTGGAAGTGAATTCAAGCATGAACGGTAACTTTGGTGATGTTAAAAATAAATTATATGAAAATGATGTGAAATGGACATTGTGCAGAAATTGTTTCTAAGATTGTGAGAATTGAAGTTTAATGAGCTTTAGACAAGTACAGAAAAACTAAAATGAGGTTCTTTGTTTTTGTTTAAGTGAAATTAAATCTTGATATAGAAGATATGAAAATGCAATAGTGAGAGAAAAAAAACAGAAAATGCAATAGTGAGAGAAAGCAGAACATGATGAAATACATATAGGATTTCTGTTTTAATGTTTGTGTTTAATCTTAAATTTTGAGATGTCTTAATAGTGAGTTGAATGTAATTGGAAGCAGAATATGTGGGACAGTATAAGTTAGAAAGAAATGGTGTTTGGAAATAATGGATTACTTTGTAAAAGAGAGGAAGAAGAAAACAAGAAGTGCTGCAAAGTGTGGAAACTAATGGAGTGCACGATTGTGCACCTAAAGGTTTTCTGAACTAAACAACTTTGATACTTGTGATCATAATTTTGTCATTCGACCTCCAAATAATATGGGATTTAAACCAACAAACTCTTAACACATTCTTCTTTATCTTCAACAAAATTTATAGCCATCTGAATTAATTTAGAAGAGACTGATTGATGGGGTTTGAATGAAAATGTTGAGGTGTACTAGAATTTGATAACTGGAATGCTTTTACTAAACATGCTTCGGTATGTTGCCTATATCTTGATATGTAGATTTCTAAAAGAGTTGATTCTTAATTCAGATTAAACTAGAGACATATGGCTATAACTTTCTTGAAGAAGTAGAATTTTCGTGCTATCTCTAAGAATTTCAAAATCTGGCATGAAATTGAGTCTTGACTTAAGCTGTAGCACTACCTGTAAGAGAAATCATGTCCTATTGTTATCAAATAAACCATAATGATGTAGGACGAATCAGACAAAGTTGTCTTCACAAAAGTCGTAACTTATTCTCTTAGCTTTCAATTGGTATGAAGTTTGTAATTTTTGGATATTGAAATTGAGAGATATGAGCTGTAAAACTTAGAGTGCATGACCATGTACTAGCTAAAATTTCAAATATACTCAGTCTGTAGTATTTTGACCATAACTCATAGAATAATGAACCAAATTGTATGATCTTAGTGTTATTAGAAACTGGAAACATAGGGGAATAATTGTTTAGAAGGAAGTTTTGTCTTAAAACTCCATCTTCCTTGTCATAATGATCATGCAAAGTTGACCCGAAAGTGGTTTTGAGAAAAAACTGGAATGATTTATAAGTGCGTGAATTCTGGAAAATATGGAGAAAAAATTAAAGTTTGCACCAGTTTATTCAAGATATATATACCCGAGAATTTGTCATTGAACATGCATACTACATGATACATTTATAAATATGATTATTTAGTTAATGAGCCATATAGTAATATGAAAATGTATTTGTTTGCATATAAAAGAGCAAGTAGAACGACAGCTTTCAGACATTGCTGGGACTTCAAGGCAATAAACGAAAGGAAGCAATTGTGAGTAACTTAAGATGGTATCACCTTGACTTGTTTTGTTTATTACTGAATTGAATTTGATATTGATGAATGTGTACTGAATTCTGGACATGAAATGTCCAAGGAGTTTTGATGCATAATTAAAACATTGGAAGTGCTACTTGAATATGAATGAGATTGACTACATGGTTCTCAACTTAAATGTTCATGTTGGACCTAGTCTGATGATTATTGTGAACAAGAATATGATTGCAAATGTAATTGATCAAATGTGATGACTGAAATTGAGGAATGTGTTTCATACCAATGCATGAAAATATAGGTAGTTGTGATTGATGTCGCCAGTAAAAAAGAGCTTAAAGCTCAGACGTTCGTGATTAAAAATTAAGGCTCAATGTGTACAAAGAGCCCTGTATCTCCAATGGATAAGAGACAGCATGAAAGAGCCCGATATCTATAACGAATACGGGATAATGAAAAAGGCACACAGTCACAACAATGAAATAAATGAAATCGAGTCTCATAACATTGCATACACATATGATTTAAACAAATTGAATGATTGCAATGTTTTGAGAACATTGTGTATGAAATATGTGATAATTTGTCAATGTGTATGTTCTGCAAAATCGTACTGAAATGATGAAATGCTTAAATTTTGTTTTTGAAATATGACAAATGTGACAAGTGTTATGTGATATTACTTGACAAAAATCAAGTTGATGTGAATTACATGACAACATGATTTGTTATGTGTTGTATAATAAGAGTGAACTATCGAGGATGGTTACTCTGCTGAATTCGCAAATCTCACCAAATTTGCAAAGTTGACAATTTCAGGTTCGAGAGAGCGATGACCTAGCTTCTAAGACTGCATAGAAGCAATTTTTTATAACTTGTGGAGATCAGATATGGCTCAAAGGTTAGTCAACTGAGACTGAAGGAAATATTTGTGTTATCATTTGTGATTCTTCATTTATATAGCATACTGCGTAGACTGAGTTGTTGATGCTTATAGGATGATGTTATGTAAACATGGATGTTGAACATAATGCTACAATGTAACTTATAGTTTGTGATATAAAATGCGGAAATTTTAGCTTTCAGAACAATGTGTAATTTATGACCTAGCTTACGATGCCATGTTATAAAGTGAAGGTGAAATAGTTAACATACCATTTTTGTTAGGCATGTGCATGTGTATTCGAAAGGCGCATGTGCATGTGTGTCTGATGGGAGTGAGATGTTACAACATGCATCCAATAAAGCCTTTATTTTTATACTATAATTGTCACAATTATTATTTTAACAATTGGAATTTAGAAAGATATTGCACAAGTAGCCATATCTTCAAATTAAGAGATTTTGAAAATTTTGGTTACACGAATGAAAACAAAACATTGAAAAGCCTTAGAAGTGACTTAGTCAATTTTTGGTAAAATATCTAACAAGTCAATAGTTTCAATAGTTGTTATTGCTTATACAATCAGCTTGGTAGCTAGTTAAAGGCTCAATTAAGCTTAACTCACTTTTGACTCATTAACTTAGTGAGTTGACAATCTCAAGCAACAAAGCTTTGGTGACTATTGTTGGTGCGTTCAAACTCTGATCAAACTAATTCTTATGTCCATTCCTCTCTTCATCCTCTTCGCTTTGGTATACCACATTATCATATTCCACTTTGATACCAATTTGTTGACATCAAAATAACAATACAATAGAAATTTTATACTTCAATTCACTTAACACAAACTTAATAACAAAAAAAATTTGGCCTTCTCGCTTTAAACCTCACGCCACTTTCTTACACTTGAACTATAAAAGTCTTTTTTTTTCTAATAGCTCTATTTTTTCCTGACAATATGATGCTTTATCCAAATGTATTCAGAGCTATTTATGGTAAATTTAAATCATCCTATACCCTAAAATTGGTCATAATATCTCCTAATCTCTTCTAATGTTTATCATACAATTTGCTCCATTATGATCAAATGTATAACTAATGGACCTTGCCTATGTTTAAAAAAGCTAATCAAAATTTAGAAATTTGATTAAATATGGTACTTTTTTTAGAAATTAGACTTATGATTTTTTTACATTTTATTTTAGACTAAAATCAAATTTAACCTTCAACATTATTACACTGTATGAATAAATTTGACATTGTTTTTTTTATCTTACACTTATGATTATTGGATTTTTCTTTTAAATTTTTTTAAATATTTGTGAGAATATGATAAATAAATTATTCAAATAGTAAGAGTTATCAATAATCGATGATCCAATCGTCTTCTGCCCTATCGATCCATTACACTTTCTCCTAAACGATACTCAGAAGACTTTCACTTCATTCAATTTGATTATAATGTTGCCTTAATATCATACCAAACATAGTAGCATATCTTTAATATCATGTCAAACAAAGTACATTTATTCACTAACTTCACCATTCCAGTCAGTTACCTCCCACTCTCTTACCATCCATCAAATGAACACATAACCTACCACAAACTATAAACATTTTATGTCAAAGAACCATTATTATGCGGATTCTTACAGGTATGTTGTCATATATATCTAGACTCGATAGTTATCGGGTATCAAAATTTGATCAATATTGGGTTGGGCCTTATAACCTTAAAAGGAAGCGAGGGAGTGCAACTAAATTATCAAGAAAATGTACTTGTTTACTACTTATTATGATCGTTAGAATATAGAAATTGAAGGGAATACTTATCCAAATAGCGCCTTAATGTTTTGAAACTCAGATCGGTTATCGAATCGGAGGCTTTATTGATTACCGGTTTGATCGGTTCAACCGGTTCAACCACCGGTCAAATCGTTGTGACGTCATAATTATGCAATAATTATATTTAATTATATATAATATTAATAATATTTAAAAAATATATACAAAAAAATACAAAAATTTTATTGAACCAGTGGTCGGACCGGTCCGGTTTGACCGATTCGACCGGTCAATTGACCGATTTTGACCAGTTCTCATTGGTTCAATTGAGAACTGATTTAAAGGGTGAACCGGACCGGATAACCGACCGGTCACCGGTCGAACTGATCGGACCGGTCGGATCGGCCCGGTTTTCAAAACAGAGCCTAAATGATAAAGAAGGAGATGTTTGTTTGTTTGAATTTTCATTTTCGGTTAATGTATCTAAGAAATGTGGAAAGGTATCCTAATGAGCTTTATTGGTAAGATATTATTATTATTATTAAATAGTTCTTTTACTTAATTATCTTTAAATTAAAGGACTCAAGAATAAGGTTATATATTGCCGATAAAGGTCTCTTCATAAAAAGAATAAACCAAATTAATTTATTCAACTAATCAATAGAAAAATAATAAACCCATATATAAGATTAGAAACGTGTAGATAGCCAGATATGCAATGCATGAATGCAGAAAACAACCTATGTATGATTTCAAACACTCGAATCCAATCTTTTAACGAATCTATTCCCCACTGTCCGGATTCATGAAACAAAAACATGATTCCATTTTTTATCTGAAGATATAGTACTTTTATACCCTAAAATCATAGATTACTGTAGTTTCAATTGAAAAATGGATATAAGATAGTGAATTACACCAACTCTCCATTCTCAGTTACAAATTTCCTTACCTAAACTGTTACTGCAGAACTTGGCAAGTAGAAGTTTTAGGTTCACTAATAGAGAGTTCAGGTTACCTGTTCACGTTTATCCTATACCTATCTTATTTCATAAGCATCCATCCTTGTTGAATGAATAGATGCTTATAAAATAGAGTAAGTATAGGATAACAAGAACACGTGATCTATTCATGCGTGGTTACGAACGAATTCACAAAATATGTTCATTATGGTCTTTATTTTTCCTAAAAAATTATCTAATATAATTAAAATAAACAGATAAAATCAGAAATTATTTCATTTGGAATGTGATATCCACCCGCCCAGGCAAACTTTCAAGCATTGGTGTCCTGAAGGACTTCGTGGAGCTCTATTAACCACTTTATAGTGTTCTAAAATAATTCATGAAGTTGCACCATTATTTGAAACTATAAATTGTGTAGGCCCTTATGATAAACAAGCTTACAACCAAAACTAATCGCAACAAAAATTAATAAGATTCATAGAAAGGGGCATCTTCTTCCTTTTATGATCAGTCATTCCAGATGTTTATAACACCACCAAAAAAAAAAAAAAATTAAGGGGCCTTTGAAGTGATATGCAGTCATACCAACCAGCCATGATACTGATAGAACATAACAATAATTCACACCATTCATGTCTTACATTTTGACAGTTCACCAAATGTTGTCTGTTTGTGTTCTTGGTCCCCATTTCATACCTTAAAATGGTAACTAAGGAGTCGTTTCATTTTCTTCTATGGAAATTTATTTAGGACAATTGTCTAAAAACAATATATCCTACGATTGAGGATTAGACGCCCCTATATGCATGTAATGAGTCTGTCTGGAGGCTACTTTTTTTTTTTTTTAAATCATTGACGAGAAAGGCAGAGACAAAACTAACCCAAACCAACAGGCTTACCCTGTACATCCGGATCCTACTAGCCTTTCACTATCAAAATCTGAACAAGCAGAAATATTTGAAACTAAAATAGAATCTAAACATGAAGGGCTAACACTCCAATATTGAAGGTTTGCATGTAATAAGGCTACCCGAGCAAGTGAGTGAGCCGCCTTATTGACAATCTTACGCGTCCAATGGAAGGACAAGTGAAGGAAATGTCGCTTGAGTGAGAGACAGTCAAAGGCCAAAATTCCAATCTCAGAACTGTTCGAAGACGGAGCTAAAATAGCTTGGACAGCTGTCAAACAATCAGACTCCACAATGACACGATCAATTTGATTTTCTTTTAACTAGGATAGAGCTTCCCTTATTGACATAAGCTCCGCAAGGACTGGGTCAAGCAGAAAAGGGTAATGTCCGGAGATAGCAGCAACAAAACAATCTCTATCATCCTTGAGAATGGCAGCAAAACCTGAGGTGTCCTTATCTGGAAAAACAGTCGCATCAACGTTGCATTTCAGAAAACCCTCCGCTGGTCTAGTCCATCCAGTGTTGATAACTCAACCCTCCACCGTCGGATCAGTAATCCTCTTAAAAACCTCCCGTGAAGCCTGCCAATCTTTAAGAAATCTATCGGCGAAATGAACTATCATTAGAGGGGATATGTTCTTACCTTGCCATATTCGTAAGTTTCGATGATACCAAATGTTCCATAACAGAGTAAGCTGGCTTTCGATGGTAGAGATTGACGAAATTTGTAGTATCTGCTTTAAAAACGTATCCACTCCCTGACGTGGGCGACTCCAACCTGTCCATGCCCAGACGTCTTGAGCTTTCGGGCAATCCACTAAGACATGATAAAGATCTTCGAGCTAACCACAAACATCGCATTCAATATTGAACAAGATACCCTTACAACGTAGACAGTCTTTGCTAGGGAGAAAGCCACGAAAACATCGCCAGACAATGTCTTTAATTTTGGGAGGTATAGGCCGATTCTAGATCTTGGTCCAAAGAAAAAAGAAATTAAATAGTTAGCTAAATATTTTAAATATATGAATATTAATTCTGAACCTAATTTTTTTTTATTAATCACATAAAATATTAATTAATTTTTATTTAACACTCTTTTTTAATTAAACTTTAAATTCTTCGATGAGAGCGACAGTCATTTTAAATTTTTAAACCTTAAATTACATTAGTTTTTAAAACATTGATTCTTGGTTAATAACAAATCTTTGATATTTCTTAACAAGATATCACTGATATCTTCTTGGTGGCTAAAGATTATGATGTTCCTCAAGATCTTTAAGAATTTTTTTCATTATTCATCACATCAACTTGAGAGTTATTACACCGTACATTGTATCCATTTCTTTCCTATTATCCCGCATGGTTAGGTTGCACTTACCTACTCAAGATTCTACATAATATCATGGAGCTCAGAAAATGTCATAGACCAAGTACCGAGACCAATCAAAATTCGCAATTGATTATAGCTCAAATTTAAAATAAAGAAGTTAAAATGATGTCTTATTAAATTTATATATAGTATTTACTACTACTTATATCCAGATGGATAACGTATAGAATACGCATATCTTCACCGTTTGTCGCCTAGCGAGCTATGCGTATAATCCTCATCGAGTCCAATCTCAACAATATCCAGTAATTACGTTCTGGTCTTCTAGTTTAGAATTTCCACACAAATCTCATGCTATTATCTAATCGAACTTTTTACTGTCGTATTAGCTAGATTCCAGGTATACATTTTGCATTAATCATCAAAGATCAAACTTGGATCGATGCACATGCACTGAACCTAAATTTAATTATAGCCACGAGTCTCGTGATCGAATTTAGCCCACAGTAACAATTAACCCTACAAAATGAGTCGCCAGCTAGATATGTATGTAACGACAAATCTAACTTAAATTTCCAAGAACAAGCTCGAATAATATTATTCACATTAATTAG
The DNA here is from genome assembly GCA_027123425.1 of Erythroxylum panamense. Classification (NCBI taxonomy): domain Eukaryota; kingdom Viridiplantae; phylum Streptophyta; class Magnoliopsida; order Malpighiales; family Erythroxylaceae; genus Erythroxylum; species Erythroxylum panamense. The sequence goes on along the minus strand of JAOTIZ010000008.1, from coordinate 5,945,080 downwards.
TGCACCTAGAGATAAACAACGTAACCACGAAACAGTATCATATAAAAATGCTTAGACATATTGAGATCAGATCTTCTGTCTAATTTTACGGTGTCTTATTGTGTCCAGTGAATCTCAGCCATTTATTTATGCGAGATCTGTATTTATTTATGCGGGATCCACATGAGACCTATATAAATAAATGACTGAGATTTACTGGACACAATAAGACACCATAAAACTGAACAGAAGATCTGGACTCAGACATACTCTAATACCAACGATGATAATGAATAATTAAATAGGGTTACACCTCGGATTTAGTGTAAAGACAGACTTGACACACGTTCTCCAACTACGGGTAGATGAGACGCTGGCTTCTCGATCCCAAGTTCCCAACTCTGTTCTGTTTTCGTTTAGATTCGATGTTAAATGCTAATTAGTGGAATGGAATGCTGTGGTCGGTGCCTGAAACTTCTGTGGGACGAAACTTCTGTGGGACGAAACTTCCTACGTACCGTTTGGTACTTCAAAACGATGCTAACTCCCACGCGATCAGACAAAAGCAACCTCAACTTTATAACGTGCTTATAGACACTTCAATACATTCAACGATTTTGAGCTCATACACCCAATAATGAAGGTGGATAACCTAGTGTAATAAATGAGAAAAATGTTTTGCATTCTCTTGTCTAGTACGGGCACGATATATCAATAATAGTCTTAGGAACCCTATGCTTATTTTAATGGATCATGTTGTTTCGTGA
>JAOTIZ010000008.1:5895595-5911553 GCA_027123425.1 Erythroxylum panamense | reverse complement strand
ACTATTTTATAAATTTAAAAAATATCCCGAAACGGTACCCGGTACCGACCGGTACCGGTACCGTTCCGTTCCAGAGCTCAATCCGGTACCGAGTCCGGTACGGTATTCATAACTTTGGTCCAAACCCGACTTGAAATTTGATCAACTTAAGCCTAATTATTGACTTAGAGTTGGACTTAATTGATCAGGCTGTGTCAAAAATGCCATTTATATGCATGAATTGTGTATGCTCACTTTTTTCTCTGTTTGTAAGCTAATGAATGAATTAGAGAAGGCAATTGGGTTCGACTTTACGCTCGGCCCGAAGTCAAAGGGCTAGGCCCCAGTTGGCAGGGGCTCAGGTCAAGCCTCTGGCCCATTTTTTGGAAAAAGATCAAACCTTGGGTCTAGCTTAGGCTAGGGTTACCTAGGCCTTAGGCTAGTCTCAGGCTTAGGTTCGAAGTCAAGCTCTAGCTATCCAGGATCAAGATCCAACATTTATAAGTAAAACAACATTGTTTTGTGAAAATGGTGCCGTTTTTGCATTTTTATTTAAAACATAGGTTAGACAGAGCCGAATCAAGCTCAAGCTTAGGCCCCCTATCTCGTCCTAGTTAAGCCTCAGGCTGAATTGCTTGTTATGAGTGATTATGACAAATTGATATATAATAATCACAAAATAATTAAAACTAATTTAGAGTGATTCGATCAAATGTCTATTCTAATTCTATTTAGGAGTTCACTATCTTTTTTTTTATGGGTGAAGAGAAAACTTTTATACAATATCTTTTTTTCCAAGAGTGAAGAGGAACTATTTATAAATCTTTTACAAGGTTAATAAAAACCTTTATAAAATGTATCTAAAGCAAAATTTCTAATTGCAACAATTATACAAGTCAAAACTACTTCTCTTATTAACACTAGTGAATAAAAACTCAATGTGTATTATGTAATACGTGCATTCTCTAGCTTTTCAAAAGTGTCTTGACAACTCTCTAGTATGTTTAAGATTATTTTTATAACTTGTGATTGACCTATTTATACTCAGAATAACCAAAAAATAGCTGTTAAAAACAAAAACTAGTCATTACAACATTAGTCAACCATTTAGACGTATTGGTTAACCATTTTATACGTTGATTGACCAACGTGCCACAAACTCTCAATACATATTTTAAAAAGATATTAATCAACTAGTTTATCTAAAACCTTAGTATTAATTGCCTAAATCTCTATATTAGTTAACCAAACTTCTTAAAATAAAATTTTCAAAACTTTTGAAAGTTTTTTAAAAAATTAAAATGCAATTTTTTTACAAAAGTTTAATTTAGTATTTGATTTATCAAAAGTGCTTTTTAACCTTTCTAAATTTCTTGTCAGTAATTATAAAGTATATTCAATATTTCTTAAGTATAAATGATCATGCAATGATTGAATTTTTAATTCATTTAAACGACTAAGGTTACAAGTAGAATCATAATTATTTGCTTTAAAACTTTTATTTCCTTAAAACAATTTGTTCTTAGTTCACTTAAATTGCAAATGTGCTTTACTTTACTTATTTTTTAATTTTTTCTTAATTTAGTTTAGTATTAATTTATTAATATCACAGAAAATAAAATTATTGATAAAATGTATTATATTTTCATCAAATTTATGAATTACAACATCAATTACGTGCAATTAGAATATGCAAGAAAATTTATCTTATTGCTGTCAAAAACTGTCATCCATCAAAGTGCCCCTACTTTTATGACATGCAGTCTGAAAGATGAATTACGAATATATGATTGGATGTAAGGGGCTTGATTCGACAAATGTTCCAATATATACAGGATTAATGTTCCAATATATACAGGATTTGATTGGATTCCTTTCCTTGTCTTTCTCATTATAATTGATCTTTGCTCGAACTAACATGGCAGATAACGAAAATGAGAAGACAACATTGAAGATGATTGCTGACATATGACCCAAGGCATACAATAATGCCATTTTATCTTCATCTGATATATGAAATTTTGAGGCATTCAAACCACAAATAATAAACATTACAACCCAGGGCTCTTTTTTTAGGAAAGGGAAGATGGAGAAGAAAGAGTAAGAAATTTACGTACGTTCATGGTCCATACCTTGATTAGAGGTTTAAAGAGCAGTTGCATGCCTCCATGCCATTTGTTGCATGATCCAAGTGGGAGCTTAGTTTGCAATCTGAAGGCGATTCAAGGAGGGATTCTTGCTATAATTATAAGTTTTAAACATAAAATTAAACTAACTTTCTATGTTTAAATTGGACACCATTCTCAGTGAGTTGCGTGCAGATTTTAGCAAGTCAGAAGTACGTACTCGTGCTTATCTTTTAGTGCACAAAATACAAAACAGAAGTTACTTTTCCTTAATTAGTTTATCATATGTACGGATGATCTAATCCCAATGCCTGACGTTGAATGCCCTTTGGTGGTATAGTACTGGAGCCTTTCGTCAAGGTTTAAAGTGTTTAACGTAATGGTCAAGGAGACCAACAATGAGATCTACGATGCCATCTTGTCGTCACCATGTAACAGAGTTGACTTAATGAATCGTATTGACTTAGAAAAACAAAAGGAAGAGAGGCTGTCTCCAAAGTGTTTTACTCAATAATTATTTTACTTGACCTAATTAACCAAACCTATTTTTTTTTATGTCGGGGATCAGCTTCTTCCGACTTATTTAACTTTCGGTGTTTTCTTTTCTCTTTATATATATATATAAAAAAGACTAAAGAGAGCACACAGCTATCACTATGACGCCATTCAAACCTCTTCTTCTTCATGGCTCCACATGCCATGGGTTGTTTAGGGCTGGTGGGAAACGGGAACCCATTACCCATTGGCTGACTGCCGTGTGCATCAAGTAAACGTCCATCTCCGATATTATTACTTTCGCTTTCCCATTATATGTAAGATTAGGCCTTCATGTCTCATCCATTTTGCGCTTCACATTTTCCACACAAAAGTTAAAAGCGAACGGGGGCCGAATAGCAGTCAGTTTCAGTTGGCCAAGGCCACAAAGACGATAGTATATTAAATAAAAATGTCTAGAAGTTGACCTTGACTAACTTGTTCACTAAGCAATCCAGCACCTCTTCTTTGACTCTTTCAACCTTGCCATCCCATGAGTTAGTCTCTGCGTGCCCTTTACACTCACCAACCCAAACTATTATTTTCCAATTTTATAATCTCCGATTGTCTAGTGCCCAAAACGTCGTTTCATGTTTAATAATCAAAACAATATTGTTTTGATTGGACATCATAAAATTAAGAAAAGATCTAAACTCAAAACTTCCAAATGAACTGTCATTCATGTGTTTTAAATACCTGAACAAAAGATAATGTTGATTTTAATTAAATCTTTATGCACCAAAAAAACTAAAAAAAGTTCACCTTCATTTAGAATCCAATAAATAAATCAACATATAATAATTGCATTACAAGAGTTTATACAAAAATTGAATTGGAAAAAAATCAACCCTTAATGATTAACAACGTAGTCAATATATATATATATATATACCATTTACAATAGAAATTTTGGAATATACAAGACCAAATTTTCCTTGCAAGGTAATTTACATCAAACAAAAAAACAGCAAAGGCAATGCTATTTGATTTCAATTAATCTAATGAACCTTGACCTTTTTATTCTTCTGCTCCTATCCAAGTGCAATTGTGCGTATTCAGCATCGTAATGGTTGGAGCAACATGTCATCTCTTGGCTCTTCTTTGGCCCTGTATGAAACGTTGTCTGTACTAGATTGACGCCCATACGAGTCCAGTGGGTTCCCAAGTCCTGAGAACCCAAAACTCCCAGGGCTCAGGAGCATATCAAATGTAAATGGTGTCTCCTCCTCAGAGGTTGTTGGTGGCCTCATATTCTGAAGAGGGTTAGCCATGGAAGTGTTAGAATGACGATGGATAGCTGCTGGCCTTATTGCCATGGCTGCTGTGGAGCTATTGCTCTTACCGGTGCTGTTACTGTTATTGTTTTCAGGCAATGGCCTATTGACAGAGTGACTGCCACTGCCACGAGCGGCTGGAACATCATGGTTGTGCTTCCCTTCGTAGGTTGTGATCACTGCCCTCAAATCGTGGGATGCTCTTTCAACATGTTTTCTAACAGGACATCCCACATATGTGCACTTGTAGTAACTCCTACAATGTAATAAATTATTGCCACGATTAGAGGATAAGGTATAACTAAGCTTACGTAACTACGAGACCAAAAGAAACAAAAGATCTAGAACTGGGATTCCATCATGATACATGCAACACTATCAATGAAAGAGGGACATTAGCAAAGCGCCTTAATATGGTTTTGTTGGGAAAGTAAGGTGTTATTCATAGAACTTTACATGAAAGAAAAAAGGAAATGCAGGATTACAAGGCGAGTGGCTTTTACCTTGGATTAGGATTTCCCTTCACCACTTTCTGCCCATATTTCCTCCATCTATAGCCATCATCAAGAATGTCAATGTCACTGGTGGTTTGAACCACTACTCTTGGCTCTCTCACTGTTCTGCTTCCTGGTGCTGACATCCCTTCATTCTCACCCTCAGTTTTCCTGATGCAAACAAATCAATAATTTAAGACCCGTAGAGCTGATTAAACCAGAAAAGCATCACGTGCTACGATTGATGAACCTACCATCTTTTAGGCTCAGGTTCAACTTCATCAAAGTCGTCACCTCCTGATTTGCTCTTTTGTGAATCAAACTCATCATCCCCTATTGACATAGAAGAGTTCTCAGGTGTTGCAACAGAGTCCATTTGTCCACTACCAAGAGAGGCAAATGACTGATCTTGAATCTCATTCATCGAAGAAGTAGGAGCTTGAATTGCATAACGAGAAGAAGCTGATGAGGATGATCTCCTAGTGGACTTCGGCTTTGGATGGTTGTGACTACCCTTGTAAACTATTTCAGTAACCTGCCCATCTAAAGATCTCTCAACTTTCTTCCTTGTTGGGCAATTGGGATATGTGCATTTGTAATAGCTTCTTGGGTTTTCACTTCCTTTTACTTGTTTCTGACCATATTTTCTCCAATTGTATCCGTCATCTGATCTCTTCTGCTCCCTAACAGACATATATTGCTGCTGCTGGTTCCCATAATCAGATTGGAAACCGTCGTTGGCTTGAGTGTGCGTTTGGATTGCAGAAATCTCAGGGGAGAAGCTCTGCATCGAGGAGGATCTTTCGTGCTTAATTACACTTTTTCCCGAGGAAAAATCAACTTGCTTGCTAGGTTCTTGGAAACTCCATGGTTGTTGCTGTGCCAAGTAAAAATAGAATAAAATGTTCAGAGGGTGTTGAAACAGAACAATAGAGAATACAGAAAATCATGTGGGACACAACTTCAGTGGCTATTTACACCAGAATTTGTACACTTACATATTGCAGCGCTATATTTGAAGATCGCAACATTGCTGACGAGGTAGTGGGTTGCTGGAAAGAGAAATCAGAGGTAAGTTTTTTATCTTGCTCGAGACTTTGTCGGTTCTGATCAGAATCCCTCATCCAATTGAAAGCTTGAGCAGCATATGTCCCAGTTGTTGGAGATGGTAAAATCTGTTATAAAAAAACGGAAGCAAATGAAACTCCATCAATCAAAGGTTTCGATCCAAACATCAGACACCTAAAAATAGAATCTTTCTGTTTCCCAAAATATACAAACCAAAGCAAAAAAGATGAGACAACTAATCAGCTTTCTCTCAAATGCCTTCCTGAAAGGTACATATCTACAACAAATAAAAACCACTTACGTTATAAGAAGGATTCAACAGGACAGGAGAGTCTAATAGCTCAGCAGGGCTTAACCCAGGTGGGATAGCAAAGTAAGTAGAAGGAGAAACAGCAGGAGGAGAGATGGGAAGAGAAGGTGGAGGAATAGACTTGAACTTAGGAACACCACTTCCACTTCTCTCTGCAATTCGTTCGGACAGTCCAAGTCTCTGATTATTACCAGATACCATGTTGTTTTTGAGTTCAATATCACCAAAGGCAAGGAGGTCTGAGAAAGAGGTCGTAGCTGAGGCCATGAAAGCAGGGTTTGTGGAAAAACTGAAACTTTGAGGCGGTGGGTGTGAGTTAGCAGAGGTATCTAAGCTCCCAGAAGGTGAGGCCATGGACATAGATAGAGAGAGAGAGAGAGTAAAGAAGAAAGTGTTAAGCTTTTCAACAGAAGATGAGGGTCTTGTTGTTTTTGTTGATGGCAGTGAGGGAAGTAGAGGGGAAGGTCCCGTATTGGGCAAGGTTTTGATATTGCAGGGGACGTTCTAGGAAGGAGACATGGAGAAGTTTGACCGTTGAATTTTCTATTTTCTATTTTCTATTTTATGTATAATATTATCATTATTTTAAACTGTAGTTAAAGGTTTTTTTTAATTATTAAGCTAATATACCTCAAAAAAAAATTATTAAGCTAATATCTTTTCGTTATTATTTAAATTAATACTAATTTCATAAATGTATGTTTTCTTTTATTAAATAGTTATTTTTAAACAATATTTTAGTAATAAACAATATTTGTATTTTTCATTTTAAGACCGGGTCAAAACCGTCCGATTTGACTGACCGGTGGCTGACACTAAGATACTTACGTACATTGTACGTGTGTACATTTATCCAGATCTTGCTCCTTTGGTTCGTAACATTTGTGTTACGTATAACCCAATATCTGATGTACAAGTTCTACTCTATAATAAATATTGCTTAAATTAAATTTTAAAAATTACATTTCATTCTCAATTTGACAAATAATTACTGGAAAAACAACATATTATAATGAAATTTGATTTTAAATATGAATGAAAAAGAAAAATCATTTCAAATAAAAATTTTAATTTATTTAAATTTGTGTCATTAAATTTACATAATATTAACAATCAATATCAAAATTCTCATTTATTTCTCCATGTTATTCAAAAGACATTACCTCATAATTTTATCATAAAAATTTATAAGATTTCGATTCAACCCTGAAAATTTTAAATATTTCAACATTTTAATTTGGTTTTATCTTTTTGGTTTGATTTACTTTAATAAATCTTGTTTTAAAAAATTGATCAATTTATTATTTAATTATTAAATTTTCATAAATTAATAAATTTATATGAATTAATTAATTTTTATTTAACATTTTTTTAATTAAATATCAAAATTTTTGATGGGTGTATATCTCTTTTAATCATATTTTAAATTCTTTAATCTTATTCAATCTTTAGCTGATGTTACGATGGACTAATACTGATTGAACGTTTTAAATCTTAAACCTTTTATTTTATTAGTTTAAAAAACATTTAGTAAAGAGTTAAATAGAATTGAGATACATATGGAGGAATGTAAATAATTGCCTTCTTTGTGCCTCTACTCAAGTATTGCCGACTTTAAGCAACATGTTTGGGTATTTCTAATGAAGCCTCTATTTGAGGTAATGTTAACTTGGCTTAATTCCAAAGCAATCGGGTGCCAGGAATCTAAAGTCAAAATGATTTATTAAATATCATTCTAGAAGATGGCTCTGTTTCCCTAACTTGCAAAATGGGGCAAATGGTCCGTTGTCCGTACGATTTTCCAAATTTTCTTCCGCGTCTTTAATCATTGACGAATGCATGCTTCCAGAGACACGGCCTCTGAACTTCTAGGCAAGGAGGAAAATGAGTTCTAAGCTAATCCTGTATAGGTGAGTTGGTAAGGAATTTTTTTGACTTAAATGAAGTCGTAAGTTTGAATCGTTTTTATGTATGTAGCCGTTTAAAATTTAGAGTCAAAGTTTTACCTTTCACAAAAGACCTATCCGGTTCGAGCAGAGATTAGTTTAATTGTGAATAATTTAAAGGTATCTTCTTGTAATTGAGACCCTTTTAGAACATCTCGTAAGTAATATAAAAAAAAAGAGTTCTAAGCTAAAGAGTGAAGCAATCTGATGTTTCAAACTGAGATTAGTTAAGTTGACTACAGGAAACATGCACAGAATTCTGTACAAAGAATGTCTTCTCACATAATTTGATTAGCCTAGTTTTGAAAGGGTCGATCAAAGGAACACATATTGATGAAGAAAGTGTTCAGGATTCTTCACTATTCAGGAAAATAGCATGCCCAGTTTGATTTGAACATCAACACTGGTTTCTTAACGATACGACATGGATTTCCTTTCCCCGGCAAGCTATTCAAAATTTCAAATCTTCTGGTGCGGCATTTCCTCATTTATCAAGAACTTCTCCCACAACCAAAACACTTGGCATTTTCGTCCCCAAGGAAAAGAAAAGGAAGACCTCATCATCCAAGGCTCATCTAAATGAATGGCAATGACATTCACTCTAGCAAGAAATTTACAACAAAATTCTAATAAAAATTATGTTGAACGCAAAGTCTGCAGAGGTCCAAAAATATACAAGGTCTAGCGAGAAATCTACTGATACTTAGAAAATAGAAGGTACTGGTTATTACATTTACATCCAGTATAACATCAGCAAATCCACTACCTTCTAAGCCGATTCGTTTATTGTTTCATAATAATTCAGAACTACTTAACACACCATCAATGACAATCGTTTCAGCAACAAGTATTGTTAGTTTTATATTTTTGTCTGAAAAAGTTCAAATCTATCTTTGAAGTTGAATTTGATCTCAGACATACAGGTCATTCACTCTTTCAGTAAGTATTTCTTGAGCTAGCTATTCTCCTCAAGCAGTCTTTTCTCCTCTTCATCAAGTCTTTCCAACCATTTAAATCCAAGATCGCACCCAGCTTTTGCTGCAACTTCGAACTGCTTTTTTGCCATCTCCACTGGATTCATCATCCCGCTTTCTACACTCTTTGCCTTTTTAGAAGATGAACCCTTCTTCAAATTGTACCTTGTTATTTCCTCTGGAACTTGAGCACCTGAGACACACATCATGCGGCAAACTGGAACGTGAGCGTCACGGAGACACACATCATTCTAATTTTGAAATTGGTTGCATGTTATGCAGACATAAGTCTGTAGCATGAATAAAAAATTGAAGAGAAGAAGAACTTGAATTCTCCGAATTTCAATGTAACAGCAAAAAGAGAAAGAAAAGGGTGGGGCATTTAACCTCTAAGAAGAAGAGAGCCATATGCTACAGCTGCACCTGCATGTCCCTGCACTAATCCTAAGAGTAAGGACCCAATTCATAAATAGCATCAAACTAACATTATGATATAAATGCCATAACTACATGGATTTTTCATTTATCAGAAAGTGAAAGGATCAATTTTCTGTCATAGAGTTAGTGTGATTTTCACACAGATCAGCCTATAAGTTTAACCACACATTCTAGTTTGTTCTGTACAAAGTACTGAGTAACACTACAACAGCACTGATCGCATATTCCCAGACACCATTAAAGAAAAGCGCCATGATTGTAGAATATATTACTATAACTTAGTCAGTTTACTGAACTTTGTTTTCACCATAGTAAGATGAACTGGAAAGTAAGTCGTGTAAACAGCAAACCTACAAGCTTCACTGAAACAGTCTGGTAGTAACACTAAATATCAAACATGAGTCCAGCTTTTGACAAAAAGCCTATCTGCTTGTGCCTATTCTTTGAACCCATTGATTACATATCTACAATAATTTTCTGCTAGTATCCCCTTACACTCTTTTCCAATATAGACAGGCGTGGTCATTAATTCCCATGTTCAAAAGCACACTTGCTTTTAGCAAAGGGAAACTTTCAGATTTCAACTACCTTCTCCGATGCTCTGTGGAAACACCATAAAGCTGATGCAATATCCTTCTTCACGCAATCCCCAGTCAAATATACAGCACCAAGAAGATAAAGGGCACCTGCATGCAACTAAAATGTAGCATGTCCAGGTGAGAATGAAGGGCCATCCTTCCAAACCATCAGTATTACACTTTTTATCTAGAGACACACACCTGATCGACAGCCTTCTCCAAATAATAAAAAGCTTGTTGATCTGACTGAACATAGTCATTCTATTCAAAGACAGGATAAACAAAATTAAGCTGCAAGAACATAAAAAACAGCAGTAGCATAAAATAATTGGAAATTTCAAGCTAAGAATGTTGGTAGTGAAAATGTGGGAAAGCTAGGATAAATGTAGTCGAGATCATTGCAGCTTCCAGATGCATATAACTTAAGCCGTTTAGATTGTCCCTGATATATAATGTCAAGCTCAGAGTTCACGGCAAATTTTCAAGCTTCATGACTTGTAAGCATCTCTTTTGATGCAAGCTTCGTGACTTGCAAATAAGAAGATGAAGAACAGGGCATGTTAAGAGTGTAGTTCCATGCAAAAGCAGCTCAACAACTTGCAGAGGTCAAAGTGTTAGCAATTCTCACATCAACTCTCAGTCGACAACCTAATTCATACTGTGCATCAGGGTCACCCATATCTGCAGCTTCCACTAACAATGCAGCTCCTCTGTCCAATGAAAAGAGGAAATGAAAACAGCATCAATGCTAGCTGTATCCAGTATTATCAATAGCAGAAAAATAGTTACGCATGTTGTGACAGCAAGATAAAACAAAGAAAAATAAACGGAATCCATGAAAACAAGTATACGATCTATATATTGCCTTTCTGCCATTTCAAAAGGTACAGAAGATAATCCAGCATCCGGAATTCACAATTGCTCTCTGGATCTAAGAGCTGTAAATATCAGTTGATAGAACTCGTAACCTAAAAATGCCTCTATAGAACCAATCTGATCTATATCTAGTTCTGAAAGTAAGACAGCATTTCAATGAGAATACAAAGAAGAAAATATCTCATTGATCAACCAGAGTTGAGATCCACCTAGTAAGATTCAGAAGTATGCATAACCCACAACACATACATAATGTTAAAATGGAACAAGAAAATCAAAATGAAAAAAGGATCAGCTCCAGGTTAACTCACACAGCTTTGCAAGCTCCAGGAACATGGTATTTCAAATGTAATCTGGACAACCAATATCTGGCATGGGTATTTGAATTGTCAGCCTCCAAGGCCAACTCAAAGTTCTCCTTTGCTGTCTGATGTGAAGCCCATAAACAAAAAGGAAAAATAAGAATGGATTCAACGCCCAATTTCAAAAAGCAATAAACCACTGTTTGCTAACGGAGGACATCCAGCCCATGGATTTTGTTTATTTTTCAATTTCAAGCATACTACCAACTAAGAGCAATACTTTAAATTCTTCCTTCTGTCAACCAACAAGCACCAAACGCACAGACACATGTATATAAGATGTAGAGGACGAGAAACAAACTCTGAGAAGAGGAATAAGGCGCTTGTCGTTGCGTTCACAGTAATCAATGACCCTGTCCACTTCCGTCAAAGCATTCCACCCTTTGGCTATGTACTCCATTGCCTTCCTGTTTCTACTATGCATTTCTCTCTGCCAAAGTCAAAAATTAAAACGAACTATTAAACACTCAAAACAAGAATCCACGTGAACATTTAACGGGTCATGAACTGAAACTGTAATATTGATGGGGGCTATTGTTACGATGGAATAGTACTTAAGGTACCTGTGGATTATGGAAATGGGGACGAGAAAGAAAGCGAAAAACCCCAAAATTTGGATTCTTTAACGACTGCTTCAGCATCACTTTTGATAGCGACCAACGGCTGAAGAAAGTGAAGAAGCAGCAAAAGACTCTGGCCAAGGCTCAGGCGACGATTGTTCGGAGAAGGCAGACAAACGGCAGAGAAGAAGAGTGACAAGTAGGGAGTTTTCTGGACAACAAACGACTCGTAGTGTCTAAAACGGCACAGCTTAAAGCAGATGTTGAAATGTGGTTCTTTTGTAATTTTGAAGGAATGGAGGGTCGTAATAACAAAGGCAGGAAGAAGTTTCGTTTTTGTTCAAAACAGAACAGATGTACAGACCCGAATCCTCAAACACCAAAGAGAAACCTTAAAAAACAGAACCCAAAACCTCAACACTACGCAGAGAGATGTTAAAGTTCGTTTTCAGAGGGGCAATGCGGAGAACCCATCAAACAAATCCTCAATGGATCCTCAGAACAAACCCTTTAAGCTCTTTCTCGTTATTTGAACAGCATCATCAGCTGTTCTGCTATTCTACAAAGTCTGCGAAATCATCGGACCTCAAAGCAAAGAAGAAGCCTGACAAGAAGTCCATCAACGGTGCCGCTTCCGCCGGTGAACATTCCGCCGTAACGACGGCCGATGAACTCGATAACCCATTGTTCTTCGATGATAGAGTTTCGCGGCGGCGCCACCTTGTCGAAGACGAGAAACGCCCATCTCTTGATGTGGGGCCTAATGGACTTCCTCTGTTCACTTCTACTCCTTCGCTGTCACTACTTACTAAAAAGGACACTTGTTCTTACTTCAAATTCAGGTATAAGGCTTGATCTTTTTAAGTTAGAATGAATATTTTTCCTAATTGTATCCATATGCTGATTGCTGATTCGCACTTTCACCTTTTTGTCATTAAAACTTTGATTTTGGGTTGAAGTGAAAAAGATTTGAAAGCTGCATTGCCTGAGGGTCTGCCTAAGGGAATGGTGGTGGAGTTTGAGGAATCAATGCGGAGTGCTCTGCTTGTTCGAAAGAGTTTCTTGGATCTTCGTGACAATTTCAAGCGCATAGTTGATCCTTCTCTATTGTCTTCTGACAGTAAAGGTCTGGTTTCTCGACTTTAGTTTCTAAATTTTCCTTTCTTTAATTTTGGTTTTAGGATTATGAAGTTCCTGTGCGTAGATAATATTCTATGTATAATTCTTCATTATGCACATAAAGAGGAGGAGCCATATGAGATGTCTTTATAACTTCTAGTGATAATAGCGATAGATGATGGAATGTGAATGCTCAAAACTGAATCATGAAAATGCTGAAATGAAGCTGAATGTTTTAGGTTGCTTCTTCTTTTGGTCTTATCGTTATTATGCCTGTTCTCTATTAGGAGTGGGTATCGGGCATTGGATGGGGATATTGGATTAAGGTTTGGAGGGTAAAATGGATAGAAACCACTGTTGGATAGGATAATATCATTACGGGGGTTATTTCACATATTTATTCAACTTCTTTGATTGATGATGGTTGTTACGGCTTCCTATACTGATATCCTACATTTTAGTGCAGTTAGGCATTTGCATTGTTTACTTTATCATTAATAACATCACATCTTGCTTGGATCTTTATTGTTTTCATTGCAAGTGGTGCTTAGTGATTTTCTGGTTTCTCATCAGTTTAATGTTTCTAGGTGTAAAAGTTAGAAAACAAATTGTGTTGGATGGTCCTGTCGGATGTGGAAAGAGTATTACACTTGCCATGTTTGTTCATTGGGCTCGTGAAGAAGGTTGGTTAGTTTTATATGTGCCCCAAGGACGAGAATGGACACATGGAGGATATTTCTATAGGAATCCACAAACAGGTCTATGGGATACACCAGATCAGGCTTTTAACGTTCTTAAGGTAAGAATATTGAGCTCTTTCTTTTAGCTCTAAGCAATTTGAGATTTGTATGATTCAATGGGTTATTGTTTCCCTCAAGAAGTTATCCAATCTTTGTCTCCTCTTTCATTTTGGCATTTATATTATGCCGTTCATTTATGAATTAATCTTTGTATCCGCTTTCATTTTGGCATTTATATTATGCCGTACATTTATGAATTAGTAATTGATATTAGGTGATTATACTCTACTCATACGTGTCTGGAAGTTGTAATCCCAATTCTGGTTCACAGATGAATTGGTTCCATTTCAATCAACCAAATGGAGAAATAAATATAATGACAAAAGAAAAAAAAATCCTGATTTGCTTGGTTTCCTAGTTCATTATACTATGTAGGAGTATCTTACAATAGTCCTTTTACTAACATATATGCAATGACATTAAGAATATTCACACATGGGATTGTGTTTATTTATGATGTATATTTCAACCCAGGACTTTTTGAAATACAACGAGTCCCGCTTGATGCAATTACAATGCCATATAGTTGATCCTGTTCCGCTGGGAGAAGGTGCTGGTGTTGGATTGATGAAAGGAGTGGAATCCATGCCAGTGCCTGAAGGTTCAACTTTATATGACCTCATCCAAATAGGAATCAAGTACACACAAGCAGCTGTTGGAGTCCTTGTTCGCTTGAGGAAGGAGTTGTCACTTGTGAAAGATGTACCTGTGCTTATTGCAATTGACCAAGTAAGAGTTTTGCTTCAATTAAGTACTTGTATTGCATATTTAGCAGTTAGAACATGCTATAATTTAGGGTCCTGTTGTTTTTGTTTTGGAATATCCCTTGATTTACTCCAAGCTGTTATCTGTCCAGTATAATAGCTGGTTTACATTCAGCAAGCACGAGGAGCCGGTAACCATGAAATCTTGCCGACCAATCCATGCTAGAGAACTTGCAATGGTTAGCTTCAAATTCTGAATCATAATTCATTCTTGTCATTTTGTCAATTGTCTGCATGATAACATAATTATTTGCAGCATTGGTTGAATTAATGCACAATCTTATCTTCTAAGGAGAGATTTGATTCCCTGCTCCTCACTCATAATTCAGTTGTTTATTTTGCTAATAATGCAACCTTGATGGAAGTCAGTTCATATGCAGCATATCTGTTGTTTTTCATCTGCCGCAGGTAAATGCTTTTAGGTCTATGATGCATAACGAGATGATGGTGGGTGCTTTTTCTCATTCAACAGCAGTTGGCAAGTTGCGTCAAGACTTGCCTGACGTTCCTGCAGATACTCGTGTCAATTTGCCTCGCTACAGTTTAGATGAAGCAGATGCCGTCTCCCATTATTACCTAAGGTATGGGAAGTAATGTCCCAGTTTGTAAATAAGGATAACGTAGGGCATTGATATTTGGTTCACATCTCAATGTTAATTTTGTGGCAGACAAAGACTAATACGTCGTGAAGCATTTTCAGAGGACAAATGGAAGAAAGTATACTATTTGTGCAATGGAAACGGAGCAGAAATGAGGTCCTTAGTTCCTCTTATCCGATGACCTTTTCAAGATGACTTCTTTGTTTCACCAGCTGAGTTCACGTGTTCTGTGATCCTGTGCTTCTCATCCGCGTTGCACCTTGATGTTCTTCAAAAATCCCAAATGCTGATTTTGGCAAATTACTCTTTCCTCGATTTAGGATTGGAAAATGCAATTTTTTATCCTCATCGCGATGATGCAGGCAGTTTTGGTGCTAGAACAAATCAATAGCATTTTCATGGATGTGGACTTGCTAGAACATAGAATTCTTGTAGCACTAGTATGCACTCTGTATTATTAACACATGTTATAGCTGTTCCATTTAATAATACTTTCAAATGAAGATCATTTTGACACATGTGCACTCATGGATAATCATTCAAAGCATTCTAATCCCAGTTGACTTCATCGCCTGTAATGCTTGAATCAAGTTTATCAACAACTTGAGATATTTTCCATGCAGATTTTAATATCATAGGTGGTTACATCTCCTACAAATATGGATCCGGAAGGAAACATGATCAAATGAAGCATAATGAACCTTGAAAATGACTGGTTCAAGACAGAAATTTCAAGCAGAAATTTCAGAACTATTTATTAACGCCAGTAAGCAACAGAAAATTATCACTAAAATTTTATGAACATACTAACTATTGATTACATAGCATTGTCATATTGACTTTTTGCTTCCAAATTTCATGTACCATAAATCTTCAGTCCTATTGCCTTCTAGAGTCTCGTTGGGAGTTTAGGGCTTGTGTGTCATTGCCTCCAGTCCGTTAGGCAACATGTTGCATCACCAGTGTGCACTGTATTGTCATCGATTCTGCCAATGATCACACGGCCAAGGGCCTTAGCCACGACAATATAGTCCAGCGAGCAACTGAGGCTATGGCAATGGGTACCCTCTTAAAGTTCTGCACTGTAGTTGCTGCTGTGACTTTAAGGCTTCAGGATGGACCATGTTGATCATTGAAGTGTATCAGAATGGAGATTG